>JAOWBW010000190.1:1087661-1180428 GCA_026119855.1 Campanula takesimana | reverse complement strand
TGTATGGAAGCAAGTTCAAGACCACAAACAAGAAAGATAAATATCAAGACAGAAAATAAAGATCAAAACACCAAATTGAAGAGGTTCGTTCTTAAATGGACTACGTCCTCTACTAGATGTTAGTCTAGGATTTTCTAATAGCTATAAGACTTGTATTAATTTAGAGGAGGTTTTACAAGATGAATCTAAACTCTAAACAAAAAGTCTAACCTAAGCTATAATAACAACGGTGTTTTCGAAGTATATAATCTATGTGATCATATAAATCAGGTGTGTGTGTGTGAAAAGAAATCAAATGCTCTAAGTATCTAAATGATGGTTGAGCAAATAGAATTCTTTTGGTGTAAAGGCTAAGTATGAAGGTTGTTAGGCTTGAAGCTTTGATGAAAAACTGGGTTTGCAATGGAGATGGTTTGAAGATATGAATATCTAGGTTTAACTCTTCAAAGCAAACTTGAATACTTGAGAATGAATCTTTGAAGCTCAGCAACCTTCATTATTGAATAATGGAGGCTATTTATAGGCAGAGCACCCTTGTGACCGTTGGGTAAAGATTTGAATCAAATCTGAAGGGTTACAGTGCTGTCCGAAATCCCATTGGTTGAGCTGTCATTTTCGTCCTTGGTTTTGTCTCTTGTAGTCCTAGGTAGTTGTTGCACCACTACCTGACATTTGTCCTTTGTTGCAGAAAGGACTAACGGTAAAACAATTCAAACTGATAGAAAAAACCGACATTCCTTGCAGAAACTCCAAGTTAACTTAGAGTTATTTTGACATGACATAACAACATCCTTTACGGTCAAAAAAGGAATGTTTGTCTAAGGAATAAATGACATCTCTTTAATTCTTCAATAACTGCTCTGCGGTTTCACCAAGCATAGGGGCGGTTTGAAGAAGGATCTTGATGTGCAGTTTCATCAAACATGCAAACTGCAGTTTGATGAAACTGAAGAGCTCCATGCTGGCGGTCTCAAGATGACGGCTTGAAGCACTAAACCGCTAATGATACAACCAAACTATACTCAGCCTAGACAACTAAAAAATTTAGAAATGGACTTATCTAAAAAATGAAGTAGAACTTCATTACATGCGGTCCTAAAGTCCATAAAAAGACACGTGGCATGGATCAATCAAATTAAGGTGGGTGTACTAACAATGAATCCTAACAATTCTTCCAAGGAAATGCCTTAGGATATCAAAAATCAACCTTTGGATGGATAAAGATTGAGTCTTTACCATCCAAAGGGACATTATTGGAGTTAGATCAAGGTTTGAATGATAAAGATTGAAACTTTATCATCCAAACTTGATCATTACACCATAAAATCAACTTAAAAGTAAAGACATGAAATTTAACTTGCATAAATGTAAAGACATAATATAAATTGCATAAAAGTAAAGACATAATGTAAAGAACATTAATGTAAAGACATAATATAAAGTGCATTAATGTAAAGACATAATGTAAAGAGACATTAAATGATAACAAGCCTTGATCATCTTAGGTTTGAACCCTTGATCATGCATAGAACATGAGGGTACCATTGATTCATATCAAGAACTTGGTTCCAATTCATAATATTTACAAGAAAAGTAAAGACATTTACATAAATTAAACAAAAGAAAGATAGAATATTAGATGAAGAGAAGATGGGGAGATGGAGGCCTCACCAATTTTGGTTCTAAGCTTATCTTCTTTCTCTCTTTTCACTCAAATGTGTGTTTATGTGTTTGACCTGCCCTCAATTCGACAGAGTTTACACTCACAAAATGATTTCCTCCCCCCCTAAAATGATCAGCCAAGGGTCCAATTTATAGGGACTGAGGGTGCCCAAACCATCCGTACGGATTGGCCCCTCCCGCGTCCAAACCATCCGTACGGCTCAGCCTGGCGAGCTTCTGGATTTTTTCAATTTTAATTCCAGAGTAGTCCTAGAATTTTAGGTTTATCTTAGTGAGGTCCCAACCTATCAGTTTATCCCTGAATGGTGATAAGAGTTTCTCTAAAGTTGGTTAATTTCAGATTGGGGTACTTACAACAACAACGGTTAGTATTCTAAATTCATCTTGCCATTAATTTAATCATCATGAATAGATCTTGGGGCTTAGGGTTTTGTTGTTTTATATTGCTTTCTTCCGCTGTGCATGTTGCACCAAAACCCAACAGTGGTATCAGAGCCCCATTTATGTATGAATATTTTAATAATATCATGTTGATAATATAATTGGATTATATGTGTTAACATGCTATTTGAATTTAGATTTATGGTGTTTATGTGGTCTATGTGCTTTATGTGGTTACTGTTTTTGTAACTTTAATCGCACTATTAATCGCAATAAAAATTATGGTGGATTTAAAATTGTTTGGGTTATCAATTTTTGATTTGATCAAAGTTTTGATAATCTAGAGATTCAAGAATAAATGGTTTATTTAAGGTTTCGATGATCATGGTGATTGGATCATCATGAACATCAAATCCTAATTGAATCGGGGGAAACAATTTTGAGACAAATTTGAATTTTAAAATTTTTGATTTTACGCAGAAGGTCCGACCGGACCTAGACTGTGACCCGGCCGGACCCTCGGTTCTGGTGCGGCAGCAGGGCTAGAGTTTGGGGTGGATTTTGTGGTTTGAAAAATCCTATTTGTTTTAGTCTTGTGAATTCTAAGATTGGATCTAGGTTTGGATGGCTAGCCTACGTTCTCGAGACCGAGTTTCCCAAACTTGATCACATTCAAAGATTCAAAGATAAAACGAAGTTAGAATTATGAAGGGTTCATAATTGCTAAAATTGAAAAACAAAATTCTTGATTCGAAGTTTGGAGATCCATGTGGAATTGTGAATGCAATTGGCCTACGTTCATCAAGACCATCTATTGCTTAGTTTCGGCCGCATAGACTACTTTCTTAGTTTCTTGAATTAGTGCGGAATTGTGGATGCCTATGGCTTAGTTTCGGCCGCACTTATTGTTGTTTTGATTTGGATTTAATGACCAAAGTTTAAAGAGTCTCATCCTCATAATTATAGAGAAACTAATGACACATAAATATCATGCTTAAATTAATGGAGATTAATTTAATGATTAATCTTGATGCTTTACATGTTATGTGCTTATAAACGTGTTATATGCTATATGAAAGAACCTTCTTGAAAATTTAAGTCATGTGTCAATCCACTATTAAAACACTTGTGAGTACACCAGGTAGTTTTATGCGGGCTCTAACCATCGCAAGGCGCATTGATTCTATCAGTGTATAAGCAAGATGAGTGAATGAGAGTTTCCTATACGTTTAACGTGGTTTGACTTAGTTAGGCTATCAAAAGAGTTTTGGGCCTAAGGCACAGATGAGATTAAAACATGCATAACATAAGATGTTTTGAAATAATCTCATAAAAGATCTAAGAGTCATATATGATATGATTGATAAGGAGTTATCTACCTAAATAGTTTAGTTTTATGCATCCTATCCTCGCGGGCGTAAAATTAAATGAAATATGGATCTGTAGACACCCCGCCTTGGACCGCTCACCCCGATTGCACATTTGATTTTGTGTTTCTCCCCATTTTAAGTGTTTCTCGTTAGTTTCTGTCACTTCTGTTAAGTTCCTGACCGACTTCATTAAGTCCAGGGACTAAACTGAATGACAGGGCTGACTTTCTAGTCCATTCTGTCAAAATTGCCTTCTCTGAGTCGCGCGCCTCCGACACTAGGAGCCAGGCGCGCGCGCCTCCCGCCCCCAAAGCAGGAAGCGTGCGCCTCTGGGCATCAGTTACAGATTTCTGGCCAGGATTCCCTCCCTTGCTCAATTTACAGGATTTTGCACGGGAAGGATTTCTTGGTGACTGAGTTTTGGCACCAAAAACACCCCTCTTTCACCTATAAAAACCTCTCTTTACCTCCATTTTCAAGGACCGAAAATTGAACTTACAAAAACTATACCAAAATCACTTTCTAAACGTTCTCCAAGGATTTCATCAAGCAATATTTGAAGGTCTTCAAATTGTAGGTAAAAGTCCATCTTTTCCTTTCTTTTCTACTTCATCTCCTCTCTCTCTTTTACTCTAATCAAATGTGCAATCTCCCAAATCATTTTGGGACATGACTCTAATGATCACCTCATCTCATTGAGGTTGGTTAAGGAGTTATCTCCTACATTCCAAACTCTATTTTAAATCCCCCTTTTTATGACTTAAAGAAGAAGAAGAAGAACGTTATTATTCATGTAGATTTTGATCAAGCAAGACCAACTTTAGTTGGGCGAGATGGGTGTTTCGGTACTTCCCATCTCGTAATCTAACCCCCGAACCTCAAAACAAAGAATCTCTGTTTTCGTAATCAAACTTAGGCTACAATCAATAGGTTTTTCTTATGTTCCTCAAAACATAGGTGGCGGCTCTAAAACAAGTTAGACATCCTAGGATAATTCACCGCTCTAGCCAAGCCGTGGTCCCCCGGGGTATCTACAGTGGCGACTCCGATGGGGACTTAATTGAGGGTTAAACTTGCATTCTGATCGAAATCTACATCTTTTCTGGGAATTCTGATTCCTGATGGGGGAGGCGCGCGCGTCTGGCCTCTTAAGCCTAAGGCGCGCGCATCCCGCATCAAGAACCAGAATCGCCCATTTCTTCATGTTCTTCATCTTCTTCTTCTGCTATTCTGCACTAATCACTTCTGCAGGGGTTACAATATGAACATAGGACCAGGGCAATCCCCTGAGTCCAAGGTCTGACATTCTGACAGGTGTGACCAGAAGCGCGCACCTCCCATAAGCATTGCGCCATGCTTGCGCGTCCCACATCAGCACTCAGAGGCGCACGCTTCTGGGTTGATTCCCAGAACAGAGACAGGTTTCAGTGACTGAGCAGAACAGTGGGGTGTGGGCACAGTTGCCTGCATCAGAACAGAATTGAACCCTCGGACTGTTTTAATTTTGTGTTTTATTTACCGGTCACACGGGTGATTCGGGAGTTGTAATTTTATGTGCTTATGTGTTTTGTGTGTTTTTCTTTCTTTTCAAAAAAAAAAATATAAAAAAAAAATAATTTTTTGTCACTTGCTAGACTTCACACTACATGCACATATTCCTATGAACTGCTCACTATCGAGTCGCATAAGTCCAACTCCAAACCCGTCGAGGCCCGTCCTAGAAAGCTTCAAGCTCCACCAGACCTTGGCTCTTTCGAAGCGGTAAACCTCAGCCCGTGGCGTAGTTCAAGACTACATGCCGGGGGTGACCTTTGAGCCTCATATTCAAGCCGAGCACAAACCACACAATTCTAGTTAGGGTCTAACACTCCGTGACTTAAGTCGGTTTCCATGTACCGAGATTTCCCTAAACTAATGTCTTCAAATCATACATGCCAACTTGTTGAAACGGACGCAATAAAAATCCGTCCCCGAAAGTGGTTATTTTGGACGAAAATAAAAATTTGTCCCCGCATGTATGCTTTACTACATTAATTTAGTTTAATCCCGATACATGTAGGATTCACAAACGTGATGGAATCCGATGAGTATATGGGACCGCGAGATGGTCTATATACTAGTGTGACGATTCCATTGTTTTCTTAGAAACCCCAAAAGGGATCCATTCCCTCCGACTTATAAAAAAAAAAAAAAAAAAAAGAGTCTTTTCTTATGTGGTTCGAGTCGTGTGCCCAACTGTGTGTTCTAAGCCTCTTCATGGACTGCAAGTGTTACTCAAGACTGACAAGGGTCTCTTCTGCAATATAGGTTCAATTGGTACTTACAGAGTCTACCGGGATTCGGCAAATCGGTTAGTCCGCGAAGAGATCACTCCAACAGCTCCAACATCAACCATGACCGGCAGCAGCAACACCATGTCTCTCGAACAGCTTTCAACCATGGTCCAACTCCTCCAAGAGCAAGTCTCCACCCTTAATAAGGAGGCACAAAGCAAAGACGACATTTGGCAATCCCACCTCGACAGCCAAAGGGAGGCCCACGAGGCCGAGATGGAGTTAATGAAAGAAAAGCTCACTAACCTTGCCAAGGGGAAGAACAAGAACAATGATGATGAATCCGAATGGACCGAAGGTTTGTTCAAGAGTCTGTATGTCAACACCCGCACCAAGAAAATGGGGAGCCGAGTTCCGAGAACAATGAGCCCAAAATGGTGGATTCTATCATGGCCTACATCGATCAAAATTCAATGGGCTCAACATGGGGAAAGGCTCCGACACAAGCCTTTATCAATCATCCATCCTCATGAGTACTATGGCCACTCTTCCCGATAAGTTCAAGATGCCCGACATAAGCAAATTCAAGGGCAACTCTTGTCCTATGGCTCACATTGAGACTTATATTTGGGCAATGGTTCCGAAGAAGGTCTCCCCCAAGGTGATGGCTCAATGCTTTCCTCTCACTCTCGAGGGGGCGGCAAAAGATTGGTATGCTACTCCCCCGCTCACTGTCCGTCTTGATTGGGACTCCGCCATGCTTGCCTTCAAGAACCAATACCAAGGCAACACCACTCACCGGCCCACAAGGAAAGAGCTAGAGTACACTACTCAACGAGACAATGAGTCCTTCATCGACTTCACAAGGAGATGGAATGATAAACTCTCTGAAATTGTTGAGAGGCCGAACACAAAAGAGCAAATGGACATCTTTCTCAAGTGTCTCAAGATTGATATCCTCACCCACCTAAGTGGGGCTTGCTACTCCGACTTCTCCCAAATGTATGAGGCGGGGGTACGCATGGATGACTTGCTCGAGGAGATTAAGAAGGCCACTCCTACTTACCGCTACAAGGCCGCTTCCAACTCCACAAAAGAGCCTCGGTCAACGCCGTCACTATTGACAAGGGGAATTACAAAAAGGTTCCTCCACCTCAAGGGAAGAAGTCCCGAAGTGACTGTGTCTACACGCCTCTCCAAGGCATGACTCAAACCGAAGTGTTCGAGGTCCTCAAGGCAAAGTGTCAAGTCACACCCGTGCAAGGGTACCAACCCAAGACGGTCCACCCCAATCATGCTCACCACAAATATTGTGGCTACCACCAATATAGTGGCCACACCACCGAGGATTGCTTCGTTCTCCGCAATGTCATTCAAGATCTCATAGATAAGAAAGAATTTGTAGTGACTAATGACGAACATGTCAATGTAATAGAGATAGGAGAACTCGAGGGGACCACCCATTCAATCCCAATTGTGAATGGGGGCCCCAATGTTATGAATAAACTTGACAATTCTTGTTATGTAGTGACTTACGATGAGGTAATGAGGGAAGTACTAGAGAATAGGAAAAAGAAGCAAGATGGGAACGTCAACATGCTAACTCGATCCGGTCGAGTCATAGCAAGCAACCCTTCCACTTCCGCACCGAGCTCCTCTTCTCAAAGGCCGCAAGCTCGCAACACTCCCGAACATCCTCTACTTGTCCAACTCAAGAAAACTCAAGCCAACATCTCTATTTGGGACCTCATTGCATCCTCAAAGAAACACCGAGATCTTGTCATCCGCAATCTCGATGATACATCAGTTTCTCTCCGATACTACTCCCGAGGACCTCACGGCAATGATCGGTCACATTCATTTTGGCAACGTCATCACCTTTGCCGATATGGACCTTCCACCATTTGGTTCCGACCACAACGAAGCTATTTACCTCAAGGTACGAGCAAGGGGGAGGCCCGTCTCAAGAGTCTTAGTGGACGGTGGTTCCGCACTCAATCTCATGCCTGGCAGAATCATGGGCATACTGGGGCTTAAGGATTCCGATTTGAAGCCTTCTACTCAAGTAATCCGAGGTTATGACAGCACCGCCCGTACAGTCATGGGTATGATCGAAATAGACATTGAGTTTGGGAGCATGGTCATATCCGTTCCATTCCAAGTGCTTGATATCCCGGCCTCGTTCAACTTACTTTTGGGTCGACCATGGATTCACAGTGCTAATGCCATACCATCAAATCTCCACCAATGTGTCAAGATCTGAAATGGTGATGAAATAGTGACCGTAATGGCTGAAAACGTCACTATCCACAGGAAAGGTGAGCCCGTCCACCAAGTTCAGCATGGTCTACCAAACTCCACTCTCTCCGGCGTCTCAATCAACGCCATTGACAAAGAAGAGGGAAACGGATCATGGACCCCCAGCAATCACAAAGTCCTCCGCATGATGAGGAATATGGACTACTTCCCTGGTTTAGGCTTACGGAGATATCAACAAGGAATCCTACATCCCGTGCAAGTCCCATTTGTCAAGAACACATTCGGTTTGGGGTACGAGCCTTCCAAAGAAGACTTGAAACAGGAGCAAGCGATCAAGAACGAAAAGGCCCGAGCTCGTAAAGAAGGCCGTCGTTATGAAGTCCCTAATCTAAGGCCTTACCACAAGACGTTGAATGGTTATTTTGTCCGCCAAGGGGAAGACGTTCCATATATGATCTTTCCCGAGCCGTGGGTTAACAATAAGGGTGTCAAAAATCCCGGCCTCGAAATCTTCTCCGATTGTGAGATCCAGAAATCCGAAAGGGAACCAACTCCCATGTCGCCCCGTGAATGGTGGGGAAGGAAGATGACTATAGAATCCGAGACAGAAATCACCGTGGGGGAAGAACGGACAGATTTAGCCTCCATCGAAGAGCTTGCCATGATGAATGAATGCCAAGTTAACGCCATCCATGACACCGTCATCATAAACGAGACTCTCAGTGAGATCCTGCCAAGCTCCGAGCCGATCAACAATTGGTATTCAACAAAAGGGCCCGTGGTATCCGAGGAATTCTTAGTCCAAGAAATGGGTTGCATACCCCGCACAGCAACAAAGGAAGAGCGGCTCACACTTACTTTCGAGTCCGAGGGTGTCTCTAATACCCTCACCCAAGAGGATTTGGAGGCCATAGCCGAGCGTGTGTTTCCTTTCTTTGCTAATGAAAAATTTGATATTTCTGAGTACCCTGAGATTGCAAACATCATAAATGATGAATTAACTAATAATGAACTTAACGAACAAGTTAATAACGATTCAAATTATGATGAAATAGACCACGAAAACACAACATACTTAAATGAACTTGCTCAACAAGTCCGTAGTCGTGGTGAAAATGGTCCAAAGGCTGACGAAGAATTGCATGTTGTTAATCTGGGTACCGAAGAAGAGCCAAAAGAAACTAAGATTGGAAGCTTCTTCAAGGGGGACGACAGAGACAGATTGACTGCACTACTACGGGAGTTCGTGGATGTGTTCGCAAGGTCATACAAAGACATGCCGGGTTTGGACAGAAAGGTAGCAGAGCACAGGATTCCGATCAGAGAAGATGCCAGGCCAGTAAAGCAGAAGCTCAGAAAGATCAAGCCAGAATGGTCTCTGCAGGCCAAAGAAGAGATTGAAAAGCTCCTCAATGTGGGTTTCATCAAGGTTATCGAGTATCCGACATGGTTAGCCAACATTGTGACAGTCAGGAAGGCAAACGGCAAGGTTCGAGTTTGTGTAGACTTCCGGGATTTAAACAAAGCTTCCCCAAAGGATGATTTTCCACTCCCTAATATCGACATGCTAGTCGACTCCACTGCTGCCTACGAGGTTCGCTCATTCGTGGATGGGTTCGCTGGGTACAATCAGATTCTCATGGCCGAGGAAGATCAACATAAGACAGCCTTCACAACACCGTGGGGTACCTTTTGCTACATAGTCATGCCATTTGGGTTAAGAAATGCTGGGGCTTCCTACCAAAGAGCCGTGACAGACTTGTTCCATGATATGATTCACAAAGAAATCGAAGTCTATGTGGACGACATGATCATTCACTCCAAAGGGACCGATGGTCAACATTTAATCGATCTCCGCAAGTTCTTCGAAAGGCTTCGTCAACATAAGATGAGGCTCAACCCTGCAAAGTGCACGTTCGGGGTTATCCGAGGCAAAGTTCTTGGTTATATGGTCACTGAAAGGGGAATTGAAGTAGACCCCTCCAAAATCAAGGCAATCATTAACATGCCTCCTCCAAAGACGCAGAAAGGGATTAAAGGTTTCATGGGTAGACTACAATACATCAGTCGGTTTGTGCACCAACTCACTTCCATGTGCGAGCCAATCTTCAAGCTACTCAAGAAGAATGTGGCTCTAGAATGGACCGACGCGTGCCAAGAAGCCTTCGACCAAGTGAAGCATTACTTGACGTGCCCTCCTGTTCTAGTTCCGCCGCACAAGGAGAAACCTCTGTTGCTCTATCTCACTGTCAATGATGAAGCCCTAGGGGCTATGTTAGCACAAGAGCAACGAGAGTCCACAAAGGAGAACGCCATTTATTTTGTCAGTCGCCGATTCCAAGGAGGCGAAAAGAACTACTCTGTCTTAGAGAAGTCATGTGCAGCATTGGTTTGGGTCACTCAAAAGCTCAAACACTATATAGAAGCTTTTCCGATCAATCTAGTAGCAAAGGTGGACCCGCTCCGCTACATCTTCGAGAAGCCTTTCATGTCAACAAGAATAGCCAAATGGTACTTCATGCTCGCCGGCTATGATATCACTTACGTCACACTAAAATCCGTCAGGGGAAAGTGTTCAGTGACCAGCTTGCCGAATTCCCGTGTGACAAAGTGAAGGGGCAAGACGTACAGTTCCCCGACGAGCATTTAATTTGTACTGCAACTGAGGAAATTAAGTGGCAACTTTTTTTTCGATGGCGCCGCCAATAAACACGGTTTTGGTATAAGGGTATTGCTTGTCGATCCAAAAGACATCTACACTCCCATTGCCATCCGCCTGGAATTCGAAGCTACCAACAACATTGCCGAGTACGAAGCATGTATAGCGGGGCTCGAACCAGCTCTCGACAGAAACATCACAGAACTAGAAGTATTCGGCGACTCTTTGCTCCTTATCAATCAGCAATCGGGAAAGTGGCGAACCCAAGACCCGACTCTCCAACAGTATGGTCAGCACCTTGAAGAACTGGTTGGACAATTCCAAGAGATCACTTTCAACTACCTGCCAAGGGATAAAAATCGCTTCGCCGATGCACTGGCCACTATAGCTTCATTAGTCGAAATGCCCAAAGGGAAAATGGTGAAGCCTTTCAAAATTGCCCGAAGGAACAGTCCGGCATATTGCATGAGTATCGAGATCAACGAGATGCAAACAAACTCTCCGTGGTATTCGGATATCATGAACTTCCTCAAAGATGGCACTTATCCCAAGAATAGCAATAAGAAGTCTCAAGCAGCTCTGCAAAGGATAGCCTCTCGGTACGTACTGATTGGGGACCGAGTCTATAAAAGGCACCACGACGGGATCAATCTCTTGTGCGCCAATGAGGCCGAAGCTCAAGAGATAATGTGTGAAGTGCACGAAGGAGAATGTGGACCCCACATGAATGGGTTTATGCTAGTCAAGAAGATACTCTGCATTGGTTACTATTGGAGCACTATGGAACGAGACTGTATCGAGAAAGTCAAAAGGTGTGCTAAGTGCCAATTCCACGCTAATCTACAACATGCTCCACCCTCACAACTTTACAACATGGTCACACCTTGGCCTTTCTCTTGTTGGGGGATAGACATCATCGGTAAAGTTCATCCTGCCGGGAGTAATGGGCAGTCATTCGTCCTAGTGGCAGTCGACTACTTCACAAAGTGGGTCGAAGCACAAGCCTATCGGACCCTCAACGCCAAGAAAGTGGCCGAATTTGTAAAGATTAATATCATGTGCCGATACGGTGTGCCTCATGAAATCATTTCCGACAACGGCTCTCACTTTGAGAAGGAAATGGATGCACTTTTGGTAGAATACAAGATCACCAAGCACAAGTCATCTCCTTACCGTCCCCAAGCAAATGGCGCAGTTGAAGCAGCAAATAAAACCATCGAGACCATCGTCAAGGAAATGGCCTCGACAGGAAGGGATTGGCACGAGAAGCTACCATTAGCATTGTGGGGCTACCGCACATCAATACGGTCCGCAACAGGAGAAACTCCTTATGCATTAGTCTATGGTTCTGAAGCCGTACTCCCAATCGAGCTTGAAGTCCCATCTCTACGGGTCCTCCTCGAGAATCAAGTCAACGAGGTCAGCTGGATGCAAAGTCGATACGAACAGCTAGCCTTACTCGACGAGAAAAGGTTAAGAGCACTCGAACGCACGAGGGCATATCAGCAAAGGATGGCAAGAGCTTTCAACAAAAAAGTGAAGCCTCGAAACATCAATGTGGGAGATTTGGTCTTAAGACAACATCCTCCTAATGCCATGAATCCCCTGGGGAAATGGGGACCCCGATGGATCGGTCCGTACGTGGTCAAAAAGATACTAAGCGGTGGTGCAGTCCGGCTCGTGGATTTAGATGGTGACCAGCTGCCAAAGGAGGTCAACCTCGACAAGCTCAAGAGGTTCTACGCTTAATAAACAAAGACCATAAAAAAAAAAAAAAAAAAAAAAAAAAATCGCTCGCTAGGTTGAAAACCCGCAAGGGAGGCCTAGGCAAAAATTAGAGCACGTGCAAAAAGAAGCCCGCTAGATTGAAAACCCGAAAGGGCGGTCTAGGCAAAAAACAGGGTGCACACAAAAAAAAAAAAATAATAAAAAAAAAAAATGGTCTTTGTTTGTTTGAACTACGAAGACCTGAGCCTCCCAACTGGAGGAACGTAGGCAACCTTCGGGTGCGGTCTAAAACATATCAAAAATACCCAATTCACTTCAAATAACAAAATGCAATTCTTATTCATTCAATGAATTATTCAAACCATTACAACGGATTTATTGAGCAACAAAATACATCAAAACATTAAATCCTAAAACAAGGTGGTCTAATTGCAATCTCTTGGGGTACAAAGAAAAATCTAATCTTTCTTAGGTTTGGGAACCATTGCTTCTTGTTATGCCCTTTAGTCTTCTTGGATGGGGACGGAACATTCTTGGGACCGCCAAGACGGGAGAAAACGCTAGGACGGGACGGAGCTTCATCAACGGCTTTCCCTTTACCCTTATCAAGCGGAGCCTTAGCGGGGACAACCATGGGACGCTTCCACACATATGAGGAATTTCCCTTACCTTTCTTCTTCTTGGGAAAATGGCGGGGTCTATAGTCCCGCACATGAACCACCGGTCTCACGGGGTCAACGACATCGCCATTGGGCCTTCCCAAACGATCAAAAACGCTCGGACGCTTCTCCACCATCGAGACGGACCCCACAGCTGGAACGGCGTTCACCATTGGAACGGACTTCTCACCCTCGGGGACGGAAACCTTAACTTCAAAGGAGAAAGTCATTGGGGCCATTATGACAAGAATTTTGTGGTTTAGGAAGAGAAAGTGTTTGCAAAAGAATGCTGTGTGACCATTCTGATCGAAAATGGTTCAAATTTATAGCTGTTGGAACATTCTGATCAGAAAAGAAAGGGGTTGTAATTCAGCAGGCCAGAAGCGCGCGCCTCCGACCAAGGCTGCACAACGCGCGCGCCTCCCACATGCAAGGCCCGACGCGCGCGCCTTTGACAGCAGTTCAGACAGAAACAGCCCTTGTCAGTTCAGAACAGAACCCTAGCACTACAACATATCCAACCTGCAGCAAAATCAAATCCCAGCAACAAAAAGGAGTTCAAGCATCGACAACAAGCATCCTTTGGGCACACATTTGTTTGTAAAGAGTCGACATCTAAGATCGAGTCGCTAATAGAACATAAAATGAGTAGTAAGATAACTAGGATTGTAAATACATGTTAAATGTTATTACAGGCAAAAGTAAAAGTGTTTCATTCCCTCATCCTCTCAGCCACAACAGCTCGGGCACGTCGTCACCAACACTGTGCTCACCCCCTGCTACCGCTCTCGGTCTCCTCATCGTCATCATCATCCTCATCATCATCATCGTCATCATCATCCTCAGACTCAGATGTCTCAATCACAACATCAGGACGGGTCCTCTTGGCAGCTCTCCCTGATGAACTGGCGCCGCCCCGGCTCTGGCTACCCTCTCGGCTCAGACTCCTACTATGGCTCAGACTCCTGCTCAGCGACTGCCTCGCCGAAGAGACAGCCTCATCAATGTCCAGTGCAGCATCCCTGCAGCCTCGTCCCATGCCCCGAGCACCTCGGGCAGCTCCTCTCGCAGCACCAGAGACAGCACCAGCAGCATCTCTAGTCATGGCAGCAATATCCCTGCACAGCTCCAGCACCCTCTCCTCCAGCTGGCGGAGCCTCCGCCTCATTCCTTTGTTCTACCTACCCAAGTGCCTATAAGCAGCTATGGGCACCTGTTGCAACAAAGAACAGGGAAAGGAAATTACATCAATACAAAGGACAGAAAAACAAGACTGGAATTGAGAAAATGCAAAGATGGTCAGAAAAACATACCACAGCAGCCTGAGCGGGAGGCTCTCTCTCCGGTGACATATCTTCGGGAACAATCTCCCTCTGCTCCTCAAAGACCCCGAAGTTGGAATAAGTGTAATAAGGAGGAGGCAAAGGAGGATCAAAACAATACCCGGCACCGGTAGTATAAAACCGAGCGGAGGTCGAAGGAGCAACCTGTGATCTCCTCGGATCAGCAAACATGAAGCCTTGCATCAAGTTGTTCTCCCTGAAGAGGCCATAATCCTGGTCCAAGTGAATATAAGGGACGGCATCAACCCCTACCATATATGCCGTGCGATCAGCCTCTGAAAGTGACCTCCAGTTACGAGGGCAGAAAGGAGGAACGTCTGGAACTGCAGGACGAGGGGGGGTGTAAAAGTCTGTCACCTGGGTACCATGCTGCCAAAATACTCTATCTCCCAAGTACAGAGCCATGCACTCACCTGAACTCATCAAAAGCCGAGAACGGGTAGGAATAAGAGTGTGCTCAAACCAGTGCTGAACTGATCTCCACGGATACAAAGAGAAGGCAACAGACTCAGGCCTCAGGGTGTCCAAGTGCCGTCGGGCCGAAGTAAGACTAATGGGGTTCGTGCCAGTCTTCACATTCCTCTCCTTATACGCCCACCGTGCGCAGTCCGGATACTGGGGCTGGCCTTCCTTGGCAATCTTGAAATCCCTCAGATTCAGGATAGCAAAAGCCCAAAGCTGTAGACAAGAGGCAGAAACAAAGTTAATGACAGTCAACGGGAAAAGCAGTTATGACCAAGGCAAGGGAATATAAAAGGGACAGTAAGTGGTATACCTCCCACAGCAAGCTGAAGCCCGTAACAGAGCTGGTGGTCAAGCGGCTGGTCAAATCCATGCCATGGTAACAAGCAGCTAAGCCCGCTGCGCCCCAGTTATACTGGCCGATCTGGTCCAAGTCCACTAACAAGTCAAGCAGAGCCAAAGAGGCCGAAGATCCCCCGTTGGCAAACAGAGTGTGGGATAACAAGTACCAAATGAAGCAACGGGCCACGGCATCAACCCGATCAGCTGTAACACCTCGAGCCTCAGCCATCAAGATGCTGAAATAAGCCCGGATTCGCCCCCATGTCACTCGAGAATTCTTAACCTCGAACCGGCAGTCAACCAAGGCCAGTAACTCGTCCGGAGTTCGAACAGCCCCTCTCAAACCAAAAGGGACAGGCATCCCCATGAAAGGCAAGCCCGTCAAAGCTGTGAAATCAGTAGGCGTCATAGTCACCTTGCCCATGGGTAAGTGGAAGGTATGAGTGGTATCCCACCATCTCTCCCTCAATGCCTGAACCACATCAGGGTCATTCTTCAAAGCTGGGAGGCTAGTGACAAAAAGACCAAAATGAGTCCCTGTGACTCGGGCCCGAACATTCTCGGGCAACCTCTTCCATATAGAGATGGGCCCATGAGCCCCACCGCGAATCTCTGTCAAACAGGTCCACTCCTGAAAGGAAAAAAGGAACAGCAAAAATTTCATCAGCATGCCTGCTAGAAAACGGATGAACTCAACACAGAGATTTCAATGGCAGAACAATGTATAAGCAAGTGTGTGAACATGAAAATGGACATCCCAACATGTTTCTTACAACAAATCAGCAACAACAAACAACATGCAAAGAATAATCAATAAAGCTGTTGCAGCAATATTTCGGGTAAAGAAAACAGAACTTCATGAAACCCGAAATCGACAAGAAAGGTGAGGCATTCTTACCAAACCCGAAGTCACGAAGTGAGAAATATGGGTATGAGGCCGGAAAGTAAGCAAGCTCGGGTCCATAGCTTCAACCCCAATTTCGGGCTCCTCGCCCTGTGGCATCTCAAACGGAGGTGATTGCTGACGATCCGACATCGTTTCTTTGACGGAATTGATCCAAGAGCAGCAAGAAAGCGTTTTGAGGTGATTTCTCTACGAAAATTGGGCTTGGAATTTGGAGGGTTCTTCAAAATTTTGAAAACTGGCCGAAAACAGCGAACAGCCTGTTTAAATATGCTGAACTTATGCGCCAGGCGCGTGCCTCCCGACATACTCATCCGAGGCGCGCACGTCCCACAACGAGGCCTGGACGCGCGCTCTTCCCATCATCAGGCAGGTTCAGAAGCAGTCTCCCATGCAAGAATCCATGTATCGTATCAAGGTTTCCCCACGGATTCCGAACTCCCTAAGTTCTGTCACGGGTGCCACACCCCCCTCAAGAGTCAATCTCAACATTTCATCCCCAGCAGGAACATTTTTCTGGTCGCGGTCAACTGTGCCCGCACCCCACAATTCAAAAAGTCAAGTGTGACTCCAAGTGGCACGAGACTTCAAAGCAATATTTCATCAACGAATTTCACTAACGGATTCGTCCTCAAAGGTTCACTAACGGCCTCATCAACGGATTTCACTAACGGATTCGTCCTCAAAGGTTCACTAACGGCCTCATCAACGGATTTCACTAACGGATTCGTCCTCAAAGGTTCACTAACGGCCTCATCAACGGATTTCACTAACGGATTCGTCCCCAAAGGTTCACTAACGGCCTCATCAATGGATTTCACTAACAGATTCGTCCCCAAAGGTTCACTAACGGCCTCATCAACGGATTTCACTAACCGATTCGTCAACAAGGGTTCACCAACGGACTCATCCAAGGGATTCACTAACGGATTCATCAAACGGATTCACTAACGGATTCGTCAACAAGGGTTCACCAACGGACTCATCCAAGGGATTCACTAACGGATTCATCAAACGGATTCACTAATGGATTCGTCAACAAGGGTTCACTAACGGACTCATTCAAGGGATTCACTAACGGAATCATCAAACGGATTCACTAACGGATTCGTCAACAAGGGTTCACCAACGGACTCATCCAAGGGATTCACTAACGGATTCATCAAACGGATTCACTAACGGATTCGTCAACAAGGGTTCACTAACGGACTCATTCAAGGTATTCACTAACGGATTCATCAAACCGGTTCACTAACGGCCTCATCAAAACATTCAGCCGGTAGGTTCACCTAACGGATCATGCCACCCCCTCTATCAACAAAAGCCGCTCACACAGGGAGCGCACCACTATCTCTCGCAATTTCAAATTCCTGCTTTCATCGAGTCTTTGCTTTTTTCTTGGTGATGTCCTCGGCGGGTGTTTTTAACTTTCGTCGACGCGTGTTGCTTTGCAGTCCACGTCGCCGAGGGGCTCTGTAGACACCCCGCCTTGGACCGCTCACCCCGATTGCACATTTGATTTTGTGTTTCTCCCCATTTTAAGTGCTTCTCGTTAGTTTTTGTCACTTCCGTTAAGTTCCTGACTGACTTCGTTAAGTCCAGGGACTAAACTGAATGACAGGGCTGACTTTCTAGTCCATTCTGTCAAAATTGCCTTCTCTGAGTCGCGCGCCTCCGACACTAGGAGCCAGGAGCGCGTGCCTCCCGCCCCCAAAGCAGGAAGCGCGTGCCTCTGGGCGTCAGTTACAGATTTCTGGCCAGGATTCCCTCCCTTGCTCAATTTACAGGATTTTGCCCGGGAAGGATTTCTTGGTGACTGAGTTTTGGCACCAAAAACACCCCTCTTTCACCTATAAAAACCTCTCTTTACCTCCATTTTCAAGGACCGAAAATTGAACTTACAAAAACTATACCAAAATCACTTTCTAAAAGTTCTCCAAGGATTTCATCAAGCAATATTTGAAGGTCTTCAAATTGTAGGTAAAAGTCCATCTTTTCCTTTCTTTTCTACTTCAAGGAATTAGACGAGTTGAGCTAAGGTGTTTTTGGTCTTTGTTAGGCTGTGCATGCGTGGCAAGCATGTTTTTTTAACCAAGGAATTAAAGATTCCTTACAAAGTTAGAAGTCAACATGGAACAAGGATCTAATACTCCTTATGGTGTCCAAATTAGTTTAGGTAATTAGGTGAAGTATGGGTATACGTATATTTATATTTTCTCTGTCCCAAATTAAGAAAGTAGCTCGGTTTTGCTCAGTTTACACAGAATAGAAAGATCAATAATTCTAGATCTAGGGTTTGCACAGTCAGGAATTTTGTGAACAAAATTCGTGCAAAGTAGATTAGTGTGATCTTGTGTAATTGTTTCTCCAGTGATAATAATATTCTCTCCCCTCCCCGTGGACATAGCCAAGTTGGTGAACCACGTAAATCTGTGTTCTTGTGATCGCTCTATTTTCTCATCAAGTCTTGTTCAATTGCTCTAACAAGTGGCACCAGAGCTTTGGTTCGTGGTTAGAGATTCAGGGATTCCGCTGCAGAGAACGAGAAGATGGGTCAAGGAGCAGATTCGATCGACAAGTTCAATGGGAAGAATAGTTTTTCTCTCTGACAGATCAAGATGAAGGCTTTGTTGATAGACAAAGATTTATGGGAGCCATTGGAGATTGCAATCAGGGATCGAAAGGATCCCAAGGGTAAGGCAGTCACCACAGAAGGTACCGCAGAACAGTCAGAAAAAGACAAGCAAGCAGCAGCGAAGGAGGCGGCGGCATTGAAGAAGTTAGATCAGAAGGCTCACGCCAAGATCATCAGACAGTTGGATGATGAGATCCTAACCAATGTTGCAGGAACAAACTCCGGAAGCGATCTTTGGTTAAAGTTGGAAGATATGTACATGACACGTTCATTAACCAACAAGTTATACCTGAACAAGAAGCTATATGATTATCGTATGACTGAAGGTACGCCCATAAATGATCATCTTGACAGATTTACTTCTGCATTACTTGAACTGCGTAATATAGGAGTAGTTGTTGATGACGAGGATGCAGCCTTGCAGCTTTTAGTATCTTTACCTATGTCTTATGAACATTATGTCGATTCGTGCATAAACCGTAAAGATGGGATCTCTCTAGAGGAAGTGAAAACTTTTCTCAAGACGAGGGAATTACGCCGAAAGGCGAGTGGGAATGAGTCAGGTACCCAGTCATCAGGTTTGGTTGCTAGTGGCAGTAACAGGGGTTCTAGTGGGAAGAAGAACAATCAGGTAATTCTTCACACAAGAAGGGTCCGAAACTTGGGGATATCTGTAATTTCTGCAGAGAAAAGGGGCATTGGAAGTTCGATTGTCCCAGAAAGAAGCAAGGCAAGGCACCAGTCACAGCAGAGGCCATGACGGCCAGGGATTGCAGTTCAGATGAGGATTATGCTCTAGCAACATCAGAATCAGCATGCGCATCTGATGCGTGGATTCTTGATTCAGGAGCTTCTTACCATATCAGTCCTAGGAGAGAATGGTTTACCGGTTATAGGCAGATAGTTGGCGGTGATATAAGCATGGCCAACAGTACAGTCTGCAGGGTTGTCGGTATTGGTTCAATCAAGGTCAGGACTCATGATGGTAGGGTTGTCACTTCGAACGAGGTTCAACACGTTCTGCTTATGACGAAGAATCTGATTTCTCTTAGTCAGTTAGGCAGTAAAGGATTCAGTTTCAAAGGTGAAGGTGGAGCAGTTAGTGTCTATAACGGTTTAGAAGTGATGATGAAAGGCCTTAAGCAGGGCTCCTTGTATTTCCTCCAAGGAAAGACGCTTGCAGAGTCAACTATGGCTGCATCAGAAGAGGTGAACGAGGGAGATATGTCTAAGCTGTGGCACATCAGGCTCGGTCACATGAGCACTCGAGAGATGCATGAGTTGACTAACAGAGATCTTCTTTATGGCCATAAGATCAAGGATCTGAAAGGCGTTCTGGATTGTATCCACTCAGAGTATTGGGGACCTTCATGTCAGGAATTTTTAAGGGGGCACAGATATTTCTTGTCTATGGTTGATGATTATTCGAGGAAGACTTGGGTGGTTATCATGGAGTTCAAGAATGAGGCTCTAAGTAATTTCAAGGACTGGAAGACAGTAGTGGAGAACCAGACAGAGAAGAAGATCAGGAAGCTCCGAATAGATAATGGTTTGGAGTTCTGCAGTACTGGGTTCGATTCGTTTTGCAGAGAGGTGGAGATTTCTAGACATCTCACCAGCAGAGGCACGCCACAGCAGAATGGTGTAGCAGAACGGATGAATCAGACATGGCTTGTGGGAGCGTTGGGCATGCTCTCCAATGCAGAGTTGTCTAAATGTTTTTGGGCAGAAACGCTTAGTACAACATGTTACTTGATTAATCATGGACTTCATACTGGTATTGGCCTTAAAGTTCCCTATGAGGTATGGACTGGTAAATCCATGATTGGTTCAAGTGTTGGCGGTGTTGATAAACAGGTGGAGCAACAAGATACTGGAGAGTTAGTTATCCCACAGTCAGATGTTGAAAAACAGGTGGAGCAACAAGATACTGAAGAGTTAGTTGTCCCACAGTCAGATGTTAATCATGATCCACCAACAGAGACAAAGACTGAAGCACCAAAAAGTTCAAGTTCAGTTCCTGAAGAACATAGGTTAGCACAAGGAAGGTCTAGAAGAGCTAATTTCGGGAAGCCTCCAGAGAGGTATGGATTTGAAGACTTGGTGTCTTATGCAATGTTGGTTGCTGAGGAAGTGGAGCCCGTTCTTACAAAATCTTCTACTTCCAATAAAGCAGATACATGTTCAGAGTCATCTCAGTGGTATGCGGCTATGTGTGATGAGATGGAGTCTCTTCATAGGAATCAGACTTGGAAGTTGACTACAAGGCCAGAAGGCAGAAAGATTGTGACTTGCAAGTGGATCTTCAAGAAAAGGGAAGGGATGTCACCGGCAGAAGGGTTCAAGTATAAATCTCAACTTGTTGCAAGGGGTTTCACACAGAAAGAAAAGGTGGACTACAATGGGATCTTCTCAACAGTGGTCAGACACACTTCGATCAGAGTGTTGCTAGCAATAGAGGGAGAGATATGCATGACAGAGTCGGAATAATTCCAAGTTCCTGGTAAGGATGATCAAGTTTGTAGATTGAAGCAATCGCCTAGGCAGTGGTACAAGAGATTTGACAGCTATGTGATAGTAGCAGTCAAGAAGTCAGGGATTCAGAAGCTGAAAGGCTTGGCCGCAGAGATGAAGGGTTTGGGTAACGCGAAGAGAATTATGGGTATGGAGATCTATAGAGACAGAGCCAAACGAAAATTGTTCTTATCCCATAAAAGATACATCAAGAAAGTTTCAGAGAGGTTTGGTAGGTCAACAGCTAAGGCTATAGACACTCCGGGTGTAGTGAATGCACAGACAGTCACGTTTGGGCCCAAATCGACTGAGGAGAAAGAGTATATGGCTCAAGTATCCTATGCTAGTGTAGATGGTAGTTTGATGTATGCTACAGTGCGCACCAGCGACGTCAGGCTCGTCTATGGAGATGGGACAGAATGTGCAGTCAAAGGTTTCTCAGATTCAGGGGATGTTGATACAAGAAGATCAAAGACCGGATATGTGTTCACGCTTAGTGGGTCAGTTGTCAGTTGGAAGGCTACATTGCAGGCGACAGTGACGTTGTCTACAACAGAAGCAGAATATATGGCATTGACAGAGTCCGCTAAAGAAGGAATATGGTTGAAGGGATTGATCAGCAATCTTAGGATACATCAGGATCAGGCTAGTATTTATTGCGATAGTTTGAGCGCTATTTGTTTGGCCAAGGATCAAGAGAGGACCAAGCACATTGATGTCAGATATCATTTCCTAAGGGATGAGAAACGGGTAAAGGTGAAGAAGGTAGGGACGGCGGACAATCCTACAGATATGTTCACAAAACCCGTGACGGGGAGCAAGTTCTAACATTGTTTGGACTTGCTTAATGTTCGCAGCTATTAGATAGAAAAAGAGGCGAGGGGGAGGAAAGATTGGTTATTTGGGAGATTCAAAGTCAAGGTGGAGATTTGTTAGGATTAATGCCTTTGAATTTGGGGACGCCTAATTTAGTGGATTAATTAACAAGTTCGTAATTCCGAGACAGAAGGAGTAAAAAAGTTTTTTGGCAAAGGCTTGAAGCTAGGGCCATAAAAACAGAAGCTGTAAAGGAATTAGTCATGCAATTAACGCCAAGGAATTAGACGAGTTGAGCTAAGGTGTTTTTGGTCTTTGTTAGGCTGTGCATGCGTGGCAAGCATGTTTTTTAACCAAGGAATTAAAGATTCCTTACAAAGTTAGAAGTCAACATGGAACACGGATCTAATACTCCTTATGGTGTCCAAATTAGTTTAAGTAATTAGGTGAAGTATGGGTATACGTATATTTATACTTTCTCCGTCCCAAATTAAGCAAGTAGCTCAGTTTTGCTCAGTTTACACAGAATAGAGAGATCAATAATTCTAGATCTAGGGTTTGCACAGTCAGGAATTTTGTGATCAAAATTCGTGCAAAGTAGATTAGTGTGATCTTGTGTAATTGTTTCTCCAGTGATAATAATATTCTCTCCCCTCCCCGTGGACGTAGCCAAGTTAGTGAACCACTTAAATCTGTGTTCTTGTGATCGCTCTATTTTCTCATCAAGTCTTGTTCAATTGCTCTAACATTTGTGCATTATTGTTTTGATCAAATAAATGAGAAACGCATATCTAAAATTCCATGGGCGGAGTTTTAAAGTCATATGATTTTGAATCATGTGATATATGCAAATCTTTTTTACTTGGACCAAGACATCTTTTACTAGGAGTAGTAAAATGCTAATATCTTATTAAACATAATACATATTGATGTATATGGTGCATTAAGAGGCAATGCTAAAAGAGGATTTTGGTACTACTTGGCAAAAATATTTAAAGATTCTGATTTGATCGTGATGATGAATAATTGAACCAAGATTTCGACAATCATCTTTAAGGTTGTGAAATTGTTTCAAATTAACTCCACCAAAAACACCATTTTGGAATGATGTGTCTACGTGGAGATATAGAACCTTATTGGATATGGTTCACTAGATGATAAAGTCAAAATTAATCTTCCATTATTTATTATGGGGTTATGTATTGGAAACCGCTATAATTACACTAATTTGAGTTTCATCAAAATAGGTTCAAGGGTACCATATGTGATATGGAATGAAAGAAAACTTGTTTTGTCTTTCATGAAGATTTAAGAAAGTGAGACCTTTTTGGAAAAGACATGTCTAGGACAAGCTCACACTTAAATCTAATAAATGTATTTTTATGGGATATCCTAAGGAAACTTGAGGATATTATTTTACTCATAAGAAACAAATTGTTTGTTGCTTTTGATGGTACTTTTCTAGATAAATTGTTTATCTCTAAAAGAACCAGTGGGAGTAAAATATATCTCGAATGGTTTGAGACCTAGAAAATAACATAGAACCTTAGATGGAAATTGAACAAGCTTTTACAAGGAGTTGTGAAAATCCGTTCAAGCTACACAAGTTACTTGCATATATGATAGGATACGATCTATAACAAGAAATATTGGATTTCTCGTAATAGAAAGTATTGAGGTAAAGTTCATTGAGAATGACATATTTACCACCTATCAAAGTGCAATGTCCGCTCCATATTAGATTAATGGCTTGGAGTCATAAAATCTAAAAGGCAATCCATGAATAATAATCAAGTTTGGAACTTGATCATTCTAACCTAAGGTGTAAAAACTAAAGGATGGAATTAAGTTTTCTTGGAGAAAACCTACATGGGTAGCAAGGAACATACTAATTGAAGCAAGACTAAATGTGAAAAGGTTGACTCATATTTCAATTATGATAAAACTTTCTCATTCGTAGTCATGCTTTAAGAAAATAGAATTCTCATTGTCATATCTTCATATTTGGAATATGAAATTTGACAAATGGAAAATTCTAATAAAGTATGTAAGTTGCGGAAATCCATGTGATGGATTGAAGCAATCTTCTTGGAGTTGAAACAGTCATTTTGATGAAGTGTTCAAATCGTTTGAAATTCATCAAAGATGAGACTTGTGTTTGCTAGAAAATTAGTGGGAGCATAGTCTAATTCCTAGCCTTATATATGTGGTTGACATATAATTCATTTTGAAAGAGTTTCTTAATGAAAGACTTAGGAAGAAGCCGCTTACATCCTTGAAATTAACATCTATTGATATAAATCTAGGAAGTTGATTAATTTATGTCAAAGTACTTATAAAGACAAAGTACTGAATTGTTCAGTATGCATGAATCTTGGAAAACAACTTGCAAGGTTGTCTAATGATAATGTCCTTGGCAAGACTTAGTCTTGTTGGAAGACTAATGAGAAAGAACATATGATTAGGATTCCATATGCTTCGGCAATTAGATCTATCATGTATGTCATATTATGTACTTAGACAGGATAACTCGTATACTTGGAGTATGATGAGAACAAACTAATCATATCCTATTTAAAGTCACCAGATAGTGGTCAAGAATATCCTCATGTACTTAAGAAGAACTAAGGATGCATTCTTGATGGTCGTTGGGATGGGAGATGATCTAGTAAATGGTTACATAGATGCATGCTTCCATAACGACAAGGGTAATTTAAAATCGCAGTAAAAACATATGTTTAAAATAAGTGCTATTAGTTGGAATAGTTCCAAGCAAATACACTGTAAATTATTCAATAAAATTGAGTATTTAGTTACAAGAGTTGTAACTAAGGGAGTTGTTTGAATATAGATGTTGTTAGTAAAACTAGAAATAGTTTCTAGTACTACTAATCCTATGGACCTTTATTGTGAAATAATGGTTATTCCACAAGCGAAGGTGCCAAAGGATCATCTATGATCCAAACACACACTCAGACATTTCCATCTCTACGAGAAATCATTGACATGGGAGATGTCAAAATATGCAAAATACCTTATGATGATAACAAGAACAATCCTCCTACATTAGATCCTCCACATGCTATTATGATGGTCATAAGCTAAGCTCAATGGTATTGGATACGCATTGATTGGGCCTAGTGCAAGTGGGAGATTGTTGGAGATTATGCATTAGGCCCTTGAGAAAGGCCTTGTGTTACATCATGTTCTCATTTGTTATGGAGATAACAACTTGGATTATTATATGATTTGCATGTTTATTATAATAGTCCCCGTCCTTAGCACTTATGAAGAGCTAGCATGAGTTTAATGAATAATTATATGATGATTATAGCGCATAGGATGCGGATTAAACTTGTGGGTACATGTTGGAGAACAAGTACTGGATAGACCCGTTATGAGATTTATGTCATGGTCAAATGTCATAATTAAATCTCATAATAGTCATATCATTTGATATCCTTAGACCTGAGATTATCATGGTCTTCCACATGATGAACTTTATGTTTGACGTACTAAAACGCTACCCCTAACCGGGTGGTTATAAAGGCTACGATTGGCATAATCGGATTCTTGTAGGGAAGAATGATAAGTCAAGATGGAATTTGTCCCTCCTCAGGAGAGATATCTGCTTAGGCCACTCGTAGAGTGAGATTGATGAAATGCATGGCCACGCTCAAATGAATTGATGTGATCAATGTCATTTGCTCATAATCAATATACTCAAGATCGAGAAAGCATTGAACAATATAAGTTGACGTGGACCATGACTTATGTTCAATATGATATCGTGCGACAAAAGGATTGTGATATGTTCTATAAGGATAACGAACTTCAGTAAGTTATATTAATTGGGTAGTCATGATGGCTTGCTAGAGTCCGCTCATGACTTATGGGTTTGACCTTGGTTTGACTCATTGCCAACTTAATATAATCCTATGGGGTCACATACAAAAGAACGAATTTATCAAAAGGCTAAAATTGGAAAGGCTGAAAATTTGGCAGGTTCGGCCTAACTGGCACGACCGTACCGTTCTGTGCGCAAGACCGTGCCAAATGGCGCGACCGTGCCAGATAACAAGCTCGACCGTGCCATTATTCGCCTAAGGAGATTTCGGTCGGCACAAGTGGCACGGCCGTGCCACTTTGTGAGCACGACCGTGCCAGAATCCCTGAAGCCGGTTTTTGGCCAGTTTAATTGGGTGACGGGATTAGGTCTCAAGAGTCCTTAAGGGTTAAGGATATTTGAGAATAAATAATCCTCTTTCACCAGCCATTAAACTAATGCAATACATATGTTTGAGAAACATATTCTTGAGCCTAGATTGAGAATCAAAAGCTCAAGAACACCAAAATTCATATAGCCTTTAAAGATTAGAAAAACATGTTTTCTAATGGGTCTAGCAATCCAGATCTAGAATGGTTCTAGATATTCATTCGCGTGTGGATACACATAGAGGATGTTTGCTTTAACATCTCAAGTTCGTGTTCCTGTGATCCTGATTCAAAGAACGCGAAGAACGATGAGATCAAATCTTAAAGCTTGAAGATTTGAAGATCCGAAAATTTAAACGCACAACAACGGTTAGTATTCTAAATTCATCTTGCCATTAATTTAATCATCATGAATAGATCTTGGGGCTTATGGTTTTGTTGTTTTATATTGCTTTCTTCCGCTGCGCATGTTGCACCAAAACCCAACAGTTTATATAAGTGTTAGGAATGTGTTTGAGTTAACAGAGATGGTCTTTCCCCGGATCAAGCCTAGGCATAATGGTCTTGGGGTTACAAATCAGAAAAGGAGGGAAATTTGGTAAAATCTGATATTTTGGAAGCGGGAGGCGCGTACGTCTCACCCCCCCTCCATATGGGAAGCGCACGCCACCCACAAAGGAGGGCAAAGGCGCACACGTCCCACCTTCAGAAAATCCATATTTTAGCCCAAACGTTAACCTCGTTATGCAGTTAAGCCCTGAAACTAACGAAATCAGTTAGAAACTTAACCGAACACCACGAAAATCAAAAAACAAAGTAAACAAAGACTCAAGGTTGACTTTGTTACTTAGTTAAGTCCGAGACTAACGGAGTAAGTCAAGAACTTAACGGAAAGTAGCGAAAGTAAACGAAAAATAACAAAATTTAACAGAAAAGAGGAAAACAAAGACTGTGTATGCAATCGGGACATGAGAGATCCAAGGCTGGGTGTCTACAGGTGTATGTTATAAACTCCTTGTATTCTTGTCCAAGGACCCCCAGAATACGTTGAATAAGTACGGCGTCATCAGCAGGATCACTGGCTGCAGTAAGATCATCGGAGAGTTGAGAGGCACAAAGTAGATAGTCGGCAATAGATGTTTCTGCCGGCCTTTTGAGGTCATGAAGCTTCTCTTTCAAGTTCTCGATCTGTAGAGCAGATGTGGCACCAAAACATTTTGCTAATAATGCCCAAGCCGCAGGAGCAGTATCATATGAGTTTAGGTAAGGTTGAAGTGCAGGGGTGACCGTCCCTTTAATCCAACCACAAATGAGATCCGTCCCTATTGTCCACAAAGCATGGTTTGGATTAACAGTCCCATCCGGATTTGTAGCCGGTGGTGGTTGTGGGTCAATGATAAACAACAGTTTGTGAGTTCGAAGAAGGGTTTTGAAAAGAGTACTCCAATTGACGTAGTTCTCTTTGGTAAAAAAGGTCTGGCCCATGATGGCGTCGGGATTGTAAAATATAGCCAGGAGAGGAGGGTGTGTGATGGCCGGAGGAGGAACCATCAGAGTCGGGAGTTTTGGGAGTCTCCTCTGTCATGGCGGCGAAAGAGGGCAGACGGAAAGAGAAGGGGTAAGCCTAAACCTAGATCGGAATTAGACTGATACCATGTAGAAACTCACACGGTCACAATAAAACACGGCATGAAGAAATAATTTTCACGTATTATTAATCGTAAGACTGAGTACATAATATATACACAAAACCCTAATACAAAACTTAGTAAGGAAAGGACTCTCTAAAAACCTTGTGATATACATCCTAAAATATGTACAATCATTCTCTAAATATACCACGATATGTCCAAATATCCGAGATATGCAAATCTCGGCTTACAATTTGAAGTACGACATGAGGAGTATATCAACAACTCTATCATTAGTGTCAAACAATCGGACAACATGAAACTCAGATCTAATGTGCAGATTTAAAACATTAATATTCCAGTTATTTTCAAAGAATATAGTCCCACTTTCAATGTATTTAACAGAAATATGTTTTTAGGTCAGGATAGAAAAAGAAAATTTCTACATCAGCTTTTGTAAACAAAAAAAAAAAAAATGTACAAATTTTCTTTTACCCTTAATGATAATACTCCTTGTTAAAATGTACTAGTAAAATCTATTACTAGTAAAAAGCCTTCATAATAGAATGTCTAGAGTCTAATAAACTGCTGAACACTGACTACTGGATTGTAGACTGAGAGTTTGGAGTTCTCTGTAGATTAACAAGTGAATAGTAAGCCCCTTCTGGGCCTTTAGCTAGCAATGAAGAGTGGCTCCCTCTTTCTACCACCTTTCCTTTGTCCAACACTGCAATCATGTCACACTTCTGTATAGTACTCAGCCTGTGTGCAACAACCACGCTCGTCCGTCCGATCATCACGCACTCCAATGCATCTTGCACAACTTTCTCCGATTGACTGTCGAGTGCACTCGTAGCCTCATCTAGCAACAAGATTGCTGGATTTTTCAATATAGCTCGGGCTATTGCTATACGTTGCTTCTGTCCTCCAGAGAGCTGTAATCCTCTATCTCCACAACAGGTATCATACCCTTCTTTCAGCCCTGTGATGAAATCGTGAGCGTTGGCTGCCTTGGCTGCCTCAATAATCTCTGTTTCATTTGTCTCATCAGACGCTCCGTATGCAATGTTTTCACGAATCGTGCCACTGAACAGCGTTGGCTCTTGGCTAACGAGTGCGATGAATTTCCTTAGAGATCTAAGGTGGTAGGATTGTATATCCCTACCATCAATTTTCACTACTCCTTGTATTGGATCATAAAATCTTTCTATTAACCCAATTATGGTTGACTTTCCGGACCCACTGTGTCCGACTAAAGCCGTTGACTTCCCAGCTTCAATCTTAATTGAAAAGCCTTTGAAGATCATCACATCAGGTCTAGCAGGGTAGGCAAAATGAACATCATGCAACACAACTTCTCCATTTACCTTCTCGGGTATGTTACCATTTGCCTCTTCAGGCTCAATTCTCGTATAACGATCCAAAACAGCAAAGATTGAAGCAACTGCATCTGAACTTTTGGAAACATCAGTGACTATAGTCCCAGCATCAGCAATGACACGTCCAGTTGCTATTAATACTTGAAAAGTTTGAAAAAGAGCCTTGGGTTTAATATACCCTTTTGAAACAAGTATCCCTCCGTACCAATAGTCTAAAGCCCATGTCAGAGACATAAAGCTTTGGGAGAAACTGAGTCCAAAACCAGCTATCCATGATTGTCGTATGCTTTCTTTCATCGGACTTTCCTGGGCTTTCTCGAGCAGTTTGAGAATCCGTGCTTGTGAAGAGAAGGCAGTGACGGTACGTAGATTTGAAACAGCTTCAGCTGCGAGTTTGCTGCTTTCATCTTGGGCTTTCCTTGCCTTTTGCGACATGTTCTTCAGTAAAGAACGCTTGAAATATAAGCACACGGAGATAATGGGCTGAACCGCTATGATGACCACAGCAAGTCTCCATGCAATCACCAGGGCTATGGTGCAAGCAATTGTGACGGCGGAGAATGTTTGTATAAGAGATGCAACTCTATCCCCTACAAATGATCTCACCTGGAAAAATAGCATACAATATATGTACTCAGAACTCCATTTATTTCAGAAATCATTTAATTTTTTCTTGGTTTAAATTCATTTACGACCACTGTACTTTAACCCAACTTTCACTTTAACAATTATACTTGTTTTTTAGCAAAAAAACCACAAAAGTTTCGGAAAACTGTCACTTTAGCCACAAATTCGTGTCTAATTCATGCCTAATCCGCAAATTTCTGGCTAAAATGTTAGTTTTCCAAAACTGTTGTGGTTTTCGTGCTACAAAACAAGTATAATGGTTAAAGTAAAAGTCGGGGTGAAGTATAGTGGTTGAAAATGGATTCTTTGACAAACGTACCACATTGGCGTCTTTCGCGAGTCTGGAGCAAATAGCAGCACTAGAATTTTCATCCTGATCAAACCACCCAATCTCGAAAGTCAGAATCTTGGACACCATTCTTTCCCTAATTCTCTTTGTTAAAGACTCTCCCATGGCAGCGAGGTTATAGTGCTGCACAACATTGATGATTACCGAGAAAACTGCCAATCCAAGAAAACACAACGCGTAAATTCTCGTCTTGTACTTGATATCCTCATGACTGGGCAAGAAATACACTGAAATCATCGACCCCATTGCAAGGGAATGCAATGGCTGAACCGCCCCTGCTAGAACTGCCCCCAAAATCCCCAATGCAGCATTTCTCCATTCAGGAAGACTCATAGCAAACAATCTCTTAAATGATGGAACCGGAACAACTCCATCGTTTGGAGACTTCTCTACACCTCCAGGGCTGCATGCCTTGGCTGAGTTAGCAGAATGGGACTTGCTCATTGATAATCTGGGGCTGCTAATGTTATGGATACCATCTTGGTCTCTACCTGATGAAGAAGATTTCGAGAGAGTGGATGAGTCATCATTATTCTCAGTTTGTTGGAGTCTTAAGAGAGATGTGTAAAGGCTGTTTTTGTCCTGGATTAGGTTGTTGTGTGATCCGGTCTCCATAACCTCGCCGTCTTGGACGACTGCGATGAGGTCGGCGTTAAGGATGGTGGAGAGGCGGTGAGCGATGATTATAGAGGTGCGTCCGATCGCAGCTTGGTCTAGTGCGTTTTGCACAACTCGTTCAGACTCAGAGTCAAGTGCGCTGGTTGCCTCGTCGAGTAAGAGAATACGAGGTGACTTTATTATGGCACGGGCAATTGCTATTCTTTGCTTTTGTCCCCCTGACAATTGAACACCTCTTTCGCCTACCTGCGACAAGGAAAATCTGCATTTGATTGCTGTTCTTCACAAGATGGTAGTAAAAGAAGATATTAAGAACATACCTGAGTGTCATAGCCCTGAGGCAACTGAGAAATGAAGGTATGAGCATTAGCAGCTTTAGAAGAAGCAATAACTTGGTCCATATCAGCGTATTCCTTACCAAAAAGTATGTTCTCTTTAATGGATGTCGCAAATAAAGCCGGTTCTTGACTCACTAACCCCATCTGTGACCTTAACCACTTGATCTGAAGCTTATCTATTCCAACCCCATCAACTAAAATTTCACCTCCCACTGGATCATAGAACCTCTGCAACAATGCTATCACCGTTGATTTCCCAGACCCACTCCCACCTACTAGTGCGACCGTCTTCCCAGCAGGCACTTGTAGGTTGAAATCTTTAAAGATGATAGTATCGGGTCTTGAAGGGTACGCAAACTCGATGTGTTTGAATTCAACTTCCCCAGAGATGTTTTTTAGAATTCGGCCGTCCATGTTGTCTGAATCGATTTTGGGGACTCTTCTTATGACTTCCATCATCCGCTCGTTGGCTGCCATGGCTTCTGTTAGATGCTTCATGTTCGATAATGCAGCACCCAGTGATCTGATGAACATCAACATAAACATGAAAAGTTTGTTAATTCGAAAACAGAGACTTTCTTAGAGAAATAGATAGATATAAAGATTGAGAAAATTACAGGCCACCAATGGCATTGGTCACACCGACTGCAAACACAGTGCCTCCCTGAGCTCCATGGTACATCACCATTCTGCTACCATAAAAAGCCATGAATGCCCAAATCGCGAAAACAATGCCGTTGCATCCCATGGCAAAACCTTTTGCCATACCTTGTTTTAACCCCAATCTCACACTCCCTTCAAGAGCTAATGAATACTCCTCCACCGTTTTATTCTCCCCTACAAATGAATAAACTGTTCTGACTGCAGAAATAGCTTGTTCCACAATCGCATTTGCCTTATTCTGCTCCATCCTAATCTTTCTGGCTATACTCATCAGAGCCCTTCCGTACATCAAACCCGGGATTACTAATAACACCACAAACGGAAATCCAACAATAGCTAGTCTCCATAGCATCGCAAATCCCACTGCGTATGCCCCTATAAATGTTGACACATTTACCACAAATGTTGGCACCTACAATTTCCCAAAATAAAATGCTGAAAGTTTGAATTCTTAAGCATAATTAGACTAACAAGATCACACACACACAAAATATATATATATATATATATATATATTGCTGTAATTTGACCAAAGAAAATCTATGCACCTTTTCGCTGATGACTTCTTGTATTGTAATACTATCATTAGAAACACTGGTGATGACCTCCGCCGTACTTGTCACGTGCAAATCAAAGTAGCTCACATCCTGCCTTAATACTGCTTTCAAATATCTTACCCTCAATCTTGATGCTTGTCTCTCTGCCGTTCTTCTAAAACAGTACCCCTCTGCATCCATTTTTTTCGTAGATCATCACCACAACACTTACATGAAAAGGAACAAACACTAAAGAAAAGGCGAAAATGGAAATGAAACCCACCGAGGAAACAAGCAAACCAAGTCACACAAGCCATGTAACACACTGCCACTACATTCTGCGATTTTAAAAAAATAAAAATCAGCAATATGCTTATAAGCCACGTACAATCAAATTTTCTTTTCATTAATAAAATTTTATATGATGACCATAGAGACATACCTTATTGATGTTATGACTAAAGTTATCCATGGTTGCAGAGCCTGATAAAGACCCCACTCTGCCAATATTGTTCATGAGTTTACTTGTGACGATCATCATCACTGGCATTGAAACTCCATCAATAACAGCACCCAGAAATCCAAGAGTCATCAGCATATAGTCAAATACATCAGCATGTATGAAAATGGATCGAATCGACCCATTACCCTTCTTCTTCGTCTGGGTCTCCTTGCTCTTCTGATCACTGCCCATCTTACACCCTATCTGAATGTTCGAGAGGGATTAGGCACTATGAAATATAAGGTTGCTTGGGTGGGGTACTATAGCAAAGTTGAAAGTATGCATATATGATGTTTTATATCTAGTGGTTATGGGGAAAGATTTCCACAACTCTTTAGTAAAACGGTTAGGGTGATTGCATGTGTGAGTTTCAATTATAGCGAGTATTATGGTAATATTCGATGAACATGAGATATGTTTTTTTTTGGGACTTTATACTTTTTAAAGAAAAATTTGAGTACGTAAAACTTTTCAAGTGGCGTGACTTCGTAACATGTTCCATTAGAGATTAATGTTGATGAAGAAAAAGTGATCATAAGTTTGATTTTTTTTGAAGAAAGTGTAGTAACAAAATTTGTACTACCCTGACTCCGTCCCATAATAAATTTCTCCGTTTCCTTTTCAGTTGGTCCAAAATAAGTTCATATTTCTAAGAAGTGATTGTTGTAGAGCAATTCTATGCTCATTCTGTCTTCTAATATTTCTAACACATCGTGTTTTTCGTTTTGGTCCATCCCATAGTAGGTGTCTCCTTTCCAAATAAGAAAATAGTATTAGTGCAATATTACGATAGTATTTTTTCATGTTAACATTAAAATTATATTTTATATTCTTGCAAAACTAGAATTTTGAGTCAACAGTAAATAGAAAGAAGACTTCAGGACAAAATTAAAGGATAAGTTGTTGACTCTCTTTTATGAGTCTGGACCAGCAATAAATTAGTAAGAGTTTAATTAAAAAGTCTACAAGACTATTAAAGAAAGTTCAAACATTAAGTCATCCAAATTCCAAAATTTGTGTTTCTGAAGAGTGACCAACAAAAATTGCTAGCATTTTCCTAATCAATTATGGTAATAGCTATATATTGAAAATTCAAAATTAACTAAATAAGTATTTGGTACAAACCAAGTAAATAAATTAAGTGTAGTAGTTGAATATTAAAATGCTGGATTCTCTAAATGTACTTACAAAAGTAATTCTTTACAATTCATTAGGACATACTCTCTCCTTCCCAAAACACCTTGCACATATTTCCCTTTTGGATGTCCAATTGGTAAGTCTCACTTTCCCAAAATGAAAAAGATTCCCACTACTTCTCTCTCCTCTCCACTCATAACAACTATCAATTTAATATTCTCTACCCCACTTTCTCTCTCATTCCCTCTCACACCACCCACTTTTCTTACACATTTTATTAATTCCCGTGCTTTTCAAAAAGGGTGAAAGCTGTTTTGGGACGGAGGGAGTAAACGGCCTTTTGACTTCATACAGTTGTTGCAGTTTATCTCATTCAAAAAAGTAGTTGCTTCTATAACAAGTCAATTTTATTAAACATTCTTTTACATTTTTTTAAAATACCCCCTTATATCGCTTATTAATAATTATTTCCCTTATTAAATATTTTTACCCTTACATTAGATAGTTTTAGGGAAGACCTCTCACGTTTATTGTATGACCCCCATGATTTGAGATGAATGGCAAAATACTTGTGTTGCCAACTAATTCATAAAATTATCAGCCTTTGGAAAAACAGTACTACCCCATCTTCCAAAAAAAATGAATGTCCATCTTTTTCTTGATCTAGAACAAATATAGACATTCAGTTTAGATAGGGAGCAGTATTATCAGCTATAATAGAACAATAATTATTCAATAAATCCAATCAATATTCTCACAATCTACCAGATTGTATATATCATTATAAAGAACACAAGACAAATAAAAAGAGCACACAGTTGTTTTTGTGTGCGTGTGTGTGTGTGTGTGTGAATCTCTACATTTTCTATATTTTCTTTAACCCGTTCGTTTTGTTGGCCATCAATAAGCAAACTTTAACGATAAAACAGGTTTTTCTTTACATATTTACAGTTTAGGCTGCTTGAAAACAAATGAATTTAAGAGTTGATATGTCATGAAGCTTCAAAGTACAAACTATAGTTTCTTCCCGGAATTATCTGTAATTAACTAGTACTGACAATTTTCTCATTTGAAAAATAAAACTCTTTTTATTTTTAGTGGAACATACGAAAATGGTAAGCACAATTTTTGGGACATACTGTTAGTTGCAAAAATATTATAGCTTCATTCTGTATGCAGCTTGCAAGAAGCTATTAACTTAAAAAACGACACATTTAGTTATCAAAGTGCTTCAATGGACATCTCTGACCAATATGAATTGAGCAATATGTGGATCCCACTGAACACCCAATTCATCTCAGTCATCTATCTTGCAGAGTGACAGATATGGTCAAATCTTACCCATTTAGAGCATAAAGAGCAGCAGAACATTGGGTGAAGAAGTCCCTTGTCCTCAGATTGTGGTGTCCAAAGCCCAATAAGCTGCTAATCACTGACTAATTGATTGTGTCATTAGAGTTCGGGGTTCTTTGTAGACTAACAAGCATATAGTAAGTCCCTTTGGACCCTTTGGCTAGCAATGAAGAGTGAGTCCCTTTCTCCACCTCCTTCCCCTTCTCCAACACCGCAATCATGTCACAATTTTGTATGGTACTCAGCCTGTGTGCCACAACAACGCTAGTCCGTCCGATCATCACCCACTCGAGGGCATCTTGCACCACTTTCTCCGACTGACTATCAAGTGCGCTCGTAGCCTCGTCCAGTAACAAGATTGCCGGATCCTTCAGTATAGCTCGGGCTATTGCTATACGTTGCTTCTGTCCTCCCGAGAGCTGTAATCCTCTGTCTCCACACCATGTCTCGTACCCGTCCTTGAGCCCTGCGATGAAATCGTGAGCGTTGGCTGCCTTGGCTGCTTCAATGATCTCTGTTTCATTGGTGTCATCAGAAGCTCCATATCTTATGTTTTCACGGATTGTATAACCAAACAGTATAGGCTCTTGGCTAACAAGTGCAATGTGTTTTCTCAGAGACCGAAGATGGTATGATCGTATATCCCTACCATCAACTTTGACTACTCCTTTGATTGGATCGTAAAATCTCTCAATTAAACTGATAATAGTTGACTTTTCGGACCCACTATGTCCTACAAAAGCCGTTGACTTCCCAGCTTCAATTTTGACTGAAAAGCCTTCAAAGACAACAGCATCAGGTCTAGCAGGTTAAACAAAATCAACATCACATAACATGTCCAATTATCTTATTTCCGTAGTTCCCCTCTGTGTTTTCAGGTTCAATTCGTGTATGCCAGTCCAACACAGCAAAAACAGATCTGATTGCATCAGAACCTTTAGCAAGGTCGTTAGTCATACTCCCAGCAACAGTAATGACCCGGCCCGTGCTTACTAATATCATGAAAGTATAAAAAAAACACAAAATCTTGGGAAAAACGTGTTCTGCACTAACGCTAGTGTAGAACGTGTTTTTAAAAAAGTGGAGAACGCTGTGAGGAAGGCGCGGTGGCATTGATGTAAATAACTGGAACTTATGAAAACTCACCAGGCACTTTTCGAAACTATAAGAGGCATTTTTCATTATTACAGCAGGCATATGTTTTGACATTCCTGCTGGTTTTTTTTTTTTTTTTTTTTTTTCAAGTGCCAAAAAAAGTGTCTTCTCTAAGGTACAAAAGTGTCTGGTTGAGTTTTAAAACATGCCTGCTGGGTTTTTTTTTTTTTTTTGTCTTCTCTAAGGTAAAAAAGTGCCAAAAAATGTGCCTTCTCTAAGGTAAAAAAGTGTCTGCTGTAAAAATATTGGAAAGTGTCTCCTTCCTACAGTATCGAAAAGTGCCTACCCAAGAACCCTTCTTGTGGAAAACACGTTTTACACTAAGACTAGTGTAAAACGCGTTTTTCACAAGAACGACTCAACAAAAAAAAAGTTTGATCCAATGTACCCTTTGGAAATAAGTCTTCCGCGATACCAAAAGTCTAAAGCCCAAGTTAGAGCCATAAGGCTTTGGGAAGTACACCAAGTCCAACACCAGCAAACCATGATTTGGGATCTCCTGTGCTTGCTCAAGCATTTTCAGAATCCGAGCTTGCGAGGACAAGGCAGTGATAGTACGGTGATTTGAAACAGCTTCAGCAGCGAGCTTACTGCTTTCATCTTGGGCCTTTGTTGCCTTCTGCGACATGTTTTTCAGCAACACACGCTTGAAGTAATAGCAAAGAACTATAATGGGCTCAACTGCCATCATGACTATGGCAAGTCTCCAAGCAATCACCAGGCCCATGGTACAAGCAATTGTAACAGCAGAAAATGTTTGTATTAGCAATGCAATTTGATCCCCCACCAATGATCTCACCTGTAAAATTACAATGTTATATAAGTGCAGTGTAAATTATTGACTCGAAGTTACTGACTCTATTCCAAAATGTAAGGCAATTTAGTTTTTTTCTCACAGATTAAGGCAAGTGTAGTTGTAGTAATGATAATTGTTAGAGTAAGTGACTTTGAAAGAACTCGTGAAATCAAGAAGAAGACAGAAATTGGGCTGTGCACGAGTTGTGCAAAGAAGAAAAACTCGTTACACGAGTGCTACACGAGTCTGGAAGTGAACTAGGGCTACCCGAGTCGTGCACAGCTACACGAGTCGTGTAAGACGGCAGGTTTGGCACAGGCTTGGCGGAAAAGGCAGAAAACGTGTGAGATTAATTAGATTCCTTTTAGGGTTTAATTAAGGACTCTTATTGTCTTCTGATTTAGGTCTCTAGCAATATAAATACTAGTCATAAACTAGTAGCCTCTGTGTGATTGATAGACATTGAAAGTGAGAGAGAGATCAATAATTCAAGATCTAGGGTTTTGCATAGCTAGGAACTTTGTGATCAAAGTTCATGCAAACATAGATTAGTGTGATCAACATCTTGTAATTGTTTCTCCGCCATAATAATATCTGTTTTTTTTCCCGTGGACGTAGCCAATAGGTTGTTGGTGAACCACGTAAATTCTGTGTTGTTGATTTGCGTTCATTATTATCTGCTATCTCTTGGGTCTGATTTACTAACAAGTGGCACCAGAGCCTGGTTAGTTGAGAAAGATCAGGGCATTCCGCTGCAGTAGAAAGAGATGGATTCCGGGATGGACCAGAAAATCGACAAGTTTGATGGGAAGAACAGTTTCAGTTTATGGCAGATCAAGATGAGAGCCATGTTGCGAAGACAAAGCTTGTGGGCTCCAGTAGCTGCTGCAATCAGGGATTATAAGGATCCAAAAGGCAAGGCAGAAGCCGTTCCCACAGCTGAAGATTCGAAGAAGGCTGCAGACATGTTAGTATTGGATGAGAAGGCTCATTCAATGATTATCATGTGTCTTGATGATGAGATCTTAGCGGAAGTAGGGGATCAGGAAACAGCAGGAGGCTTGTGGCTGACGTTAGAGAAAATGTATTTGACGAAGTCTCTAACCAACAATCTCTATATGAAGAAGAAATTATTTACTTTCCATATGTCTGAAGGTACACCTATTAAGGATCACCTAGATCGATTTTCTGCTTTATTACTTGAATTGCGTAATATAGAGGTGAAAATCGATGATGAAGATGCTGCTTTAATTCTCTTGGTGTCTCTACCGTTGTCATATGAATCATATGTTGATTCAAGTTTGAACAAAGAGACAATTACTCTGGAGCAAGTAAAGTCTGGTCTGAAGACTAGAGAACTGCGCCAAAAGGCGAGTGGTACTAGTACTGAATCTCAGTCATCAGGTTTGGCTGCGGAAGGCAGCAGAGGGCATGGTCGGAGGAACGGGGGTTCTAGACTGGGTTCGAGACCTGGAGATATCTGTAGTTATTGCAAGGATAAGGGGCATTGGAAATCCGACTGTCCCAAGAAGAAGAGAGAGCAGCAGGGAAAATCTGAGTTGACTGCTGCGGCGGCAAGTAGTGATAATCTGGATGAGGATTGTGCTTATGCCCTAGTGACTGAAGAAGAAGCGTGCAAGGAAGTTGCATGGGTTCTAGATTCAGGAGCGTCTTATCACATGTGTTCGCGTAAGGTGCAGTTTATAACGTACGAGCAGAAAGATGGAGACCGTATTTATATGGCTAATGGATCGGACTGCGAGGTAGTTGGCATGAGCTCCGTAAAGGTGATAAATTCGGGTGATAAATCTCTCACATTGAACAAGGTTAGACACGTTCCACAAGTAGCAAAGAATCTGATATCGCTTAGTCGGTTGGACAAGAAGGGATACAGTTTTAAAGGTGAAGGTGGAGTTCTGGATGTCTACAAAGATTCAGATGTGATTCTGAAGGGTGAAAGAAAAGGTTCCTTGTTTATCCTCCAAGGTTCTGAGATGGGTGAGGGTGTTGACGAGCAGGTGGAGCAGCGTTTTACTCTAGACGGGAGTGAACTGGGCAAGCCACGGCTAGAAGCTCAACACACACAAGTTTTATCGGTCATGGTTGGCAAGATCCAATGTCGACTGGATGGGCCACATCTGAATGGCTGTTAGTCGCCCGTTGGGGCGATTCTGAGTGCCCGTAGGTGCACGCCTGTGTGTCCAGTGGGATACATGCATGCAGAATATCTGATTGTCCAGAGGAAAAAGTTGTTTGTCTAGTGAGGAAATTCTGAGTGTCTTGAGGATACATAGCGCACAAATCTAGTGTCTTTGACGAAAGACAGACTGAGGCAAAGGTGAAAAAATCTGTTTCTGGTACGAGGGATGTGGCTCAAGGTGGAGTCTATGTCGGTAGCTCGTGCATCTGAATTATTAAGGGAGATTCAAAGTCAAGGTGGATATTGTTAGAGAGACTTTGAAAGAAGTCGTGAAATCAAGAAGAAGACAGAAATTGGGCTGTGCACGAGTCGTGTACAGCTGCACGAGTCGTACAAAGGAGAAAAACTCGTCACACGAGTGCTACACGAGTCTGGAAGTGAACTATGGCTACACGAGTCGTGCACAGCTACACGAGTCGTGTAAGATGGCAGGTTTGGCACAGGCTTGGCGAAAAAGGCAGAAAACGTGTGAGATTAATTAGATTCCTTTTAGGGTTTAATTAAGGACTCCTATTGTCTTCTGATTTAGGTCTCTAGCAATATAAATACTAGTCATAAACTAGTAGCCTCTGTGTGATTGATAGACATTGAAAGTGAGAGAGAGATCAATAATTCTAGATCTAGGGTTTTGCATAGCTAGGAACTTTGTGATCAAAGTTCATGCAAACATAGATTAGTGTGATCATCTTCTTGTTATTGTTTCTCCGCCATAATAATATTTGTTTTTTTTTCCCGTAGACGTAGCCAATAGGTTGTTGGTGAACCACGTAAATTCTATGTTGTTGATTTGCGTTCATTATTATCTGCTATCTATTGGGTCAGATTTACTAACAATAATAATATTTCTTAAATTTTTAGCTTTCTAATTAGTGTTGTTAAACTTTTTAAGTTAAGTTGTGACTTTTGAATTACCATCTTTGCGTCATTTTCTACCCGACATTAAACAGATCAATATGCGGGAATGAAATAAGTAATTATTGTACTGACAATGTGTGTGGGCAAACTGCATTTTAGGGTCCAACGTTTGGGGGCATTCACTTTGGGCCATGATGTTTCACTTTGGTTAATTTAGATTCCAATGTTGACAATTTTTCATATTATTATTATTTTTTTTTGCGGGATCGTTAAAAAAATTCGTTAAGTCATCATGTGCCTTGCTCATGCGACTTAACTGAGGTTATTTGGGGTATAACTACCAATTTACCCCTAATTCTCAAACCCTAAATTGACAAAATCCTAACATTATACCTCAATTCGCAAAAACCCCCAAAGCTTAGACCCCAATTCGATAATTCCCCTAACTTAGGAGAAACAATGAATTAAAAAGTGTCGGCTCTGCAATTGTTCGTGCGCGCATTCTAGTGTCTTGGTTGTCCTCGGGCCCAATATAAAAATTGCTTGGAATATTGTTTCGACCATGATAGCATATACTCCCTCCATCTAAAAAAAAGTTCTTGGAAATTAAGAAGAAATATATAATATTTAGGTGTTGTGAGTATGGATAGTGGGGTAGAGACTAGTAAATGTGTTAGTTGATGTGGGTGAGACAATTGGGTCCCGTTGTTAGAAATATTATAAATCTTCCATTTTGAGTCTTCCAATTTTAAATGGGATTCTTAACACCTTTCATGTTGGGCCGGCGGGAAACCGGGTTTCAAGAATGCACGCGCACAAATTTTATGAAGCTGACACTAAAGAAATCAATGTTTCTCCTATGTTCTGGAGCATTATCAAATTGGGGTCTAAACTTTGACGATGTTTGCAAATTGGAATCTATTGTTAGAATTTTGATAATTTAAGGTCTGAGACTTAGGGGTAAATTGGTAATTATAACCCTAAACAACCTCAATTAAGTTGCATGAGCAAGGCACATGATGACTTAAAAAAAATTTCTAACGATTTCATCTAAAGAACCTAACATAACAAAATTTGTCAACTTTAGACCCTAAATTGACTGAAGTGGAAGATCAGGGCCCAAATTGTGAATGCCCCCTTCCCTTTGGACCATAAATGCAGTTTTCCAAATGTGTATACATAAAAGAATAAAGTAGCGAAAACAACTTACATTTTGAAACAAATTTCATAGGGTTAATGACAATTTAGGGCCTGAACTCCAGGGGGTGCGTCTAAAAGGGGCCTCGGTTTTTTTTTCTCGCTAGTTCAGGGCTCAATATCTAAATTTTTCGCCAGTTAAGGGCTTTTTGACGGAAATCGTTAGAAAAGTCAGTTAAGTGCCATGTGCATGGCACGTGATCGACTAAATGGATGGATTTGTAATGATATTAGTTAGTAAGGGTTTTAGTGAAATTTTTAAAACTCGAAAGGTTTAAAAATGAAATAAATATTTTTTCTAAAAAAATAATCATTTTTCTAAATAATCAAGTATATAATAAAATAAGTAATTATCATATATAAAATAAATTTATTAAAAAAAATCAAAATTATTTAAAAAATTAATCTAATAGCTATATTAAATATAAAAGGTTTTAGATTATTTTCTAAATAATAAATTTAAAATAAAGAAAATTATAAATAAATTTAAATTTATTCTATGAACATAATAAATCATTTTTTACATTCACCAAATTTAAAACAACATAAAAGTAATTATCACTATTTACAATGGAAAACTTTTGTTAATTTTTTATTAGTAAGACCCACTTGAAATAGGACATCCCAAATAGAAAGCTATTATTACTTTTTATTAGTAGGAACTACTTGTCATACTCACAACTTCTTTTCATTTATTATTCCCCACCTACTTTCTCTCTCTTTCATACTCACAACACCTACTTTTCAAACAACTTTTTATAATAAAATATTATTATTCCTTAATCTCCGTGTCGGGACCAAGAATCCTATTTCGGATGGGACGGAGGGAGTATATATCAACAAATCGAAGTAAATCCATGAAAGATGAGTACAGCTCGCCTTTTTTTTTTTTTTTTTAAATTTCGACCACTCCCTCGTTTACAACCCAAACCCACCCACCTATTCAACAAATCGAAGTAAGCTGTCTCTGGAAACTGTAATTTAGGGGAATATTGTGTGAATGGCATTAAAGTTAGTTGAGTTTTTTCTGGGTTCATTGAATCAAGAATCAGATTGTTTATGCGAACGAAGTCAACGGATATGCACTGTATGGATCCCGAATCTGTGAGGGTTTTCTGTTAGTTTTTCTTTTGAAATCAAATTTGAGTTTTTGATTTGGATAAAAAAAACCCAAATCGCTTTCTTAATCTGGAATTCAATGGTGTTTTCGATTTGAACCGGTGGTGGTGAATCGGTGGTCGGAGCTTTGATGGAGGTGATGGGTTGGCTATAGCTTTGATGGCGGTGGTGGACGGTGCCGGAGAAGCGGGGTCAGATCGAAGGACGGTGCCGGAGAAGCGGGTCAGAGGGAGAGACGTGGTTTTGACTGAAAATGGGGGTTAGGGCTGGGAATTTTATTTGAAGAAGAAAGAAAATTTTATTTACTTCTCTCCTCCCCTTATTTCTACACTTGTACATTTGACCCCCTAAAACATGAAGTCAACTTCGAATTAACTGATATGTCGATCACGTGCCATGCACATGGCACTTAACTGACTTTTCTAACGATTTTCGTCAAAAAGCCCTTAACTGGCGAAAAAATTAGATATTGAGCCCTAATCTAGCCGGAAAAAAAAAACCGAGGCCCCTTTTAGACGCACCCCCTGGAGTTCAGGCCTTAAATTGTCATTAACCCAATTTGAAACCCTAAAGTGACTTATATTTACGAACGTAGGGAGTATAATTAAGCAATGAGCAATGCTAGGGGAACAAAATAAAGTCACAAAATTTTACTCACAACATGAGGTGACGATATTTTATTGGTTGCATCGATAATGGACCCGCCACACTCTAATTAAAAACACCAATAAAATCTTGACACCTAGGATTTTGTGAGCAAGTTTTTGTGACTTTTTTGTGCCCCTAGTATTATTCTTAAGAAATTCTATGAGAATCGAAACTGTAGTTGCTTTGGAAAACGTACCACATTAGCATCTTTAGCAAGTCTGGAGCAAATAGCACCACTAGAATTTTCATCCTGATCAAACCATCCGATCTCAAATGTCAGAATCTTGGACAACATCATCTCCCTAAGTCTCTTTGTCAAATACTCTCCCATGGCTGCAAAATTGTAATGCTGCATTACATTGACTAATAGGGAGCAAGGTTCTAAAAAGCGCTAGACGGTCGCTAGGCGCCGCAGCAGCGCTTAGCGCCTAGGCGTGTTGGGTTTCGATGTAACATGCGCAGCGGAATTTAGCATTTAAAATTTTGAAACCCAAAGCCATGGATCCGTTCATACGATTAAATCAAATACAACATAAGAATAAAGGAATAAACTAACCCTTGATGGCTATCAAATTCTCTTGGTCTTTGGTGGAGGTTTGAAGACTTGATCACGATCACAAAGCTTGAACACGAACTTTGAAGATGATGATTTTCACCCTCTAGCGGTATCCACACTTCGAACGAATATCAAAGGAGCTTCTTTGATCTTGGTTGCTAGACCAAATTGTGAAACACTTTTTCACAATCAAAAGAACTATAAGGAATTTATTTTGTGTATTATTTTGTTCCTCAACCAAGAATGTCTTGGAACAAAATAAACCCTCTCTCAAACTCTTTGAGACTCACAAAATCATTGGCCTTAAGTGCTGGCCGAATTTGGTCTTTTATACACAAGTATGACCTATTCCAAATAGGAAACTTGTGTCAAAATCCTTCCAAAATTCGTTTCCAAATCAAATTAGGAATCTGCCACCCGATAGCACTGTGCGGCCGCCCAAAATCATCTGTGCGGTCGCACAACTATCTGAAGCAAAACTGGTACAAAACTGTCCTAAGTGTGCGGCCGCCCAGTCAATACTGTGCGGTCGCCCACTCTTCAGAATGTCCAGAATTTCCAAAATTCCAATATAGTCCCTTTTAAAGATTCGTTCTATTGTGTGTGACCCTCTAGGATTATACTAAGTTGGCAATGAGCTCAAACATGATCCCATAAGATATGATTAGGTTCTAGCAAACCGTCATACCTACCCAAATAGTATAACTAGATACAAGTTCGCATTCCTTTAGAATATGTCACAATCCCTTTGTCCACGATGTCATTGAACACAAGTCATGGTCTAACAGTCAACTTGTTTTGTTCAATACTTTCTCGATTCCGAATATGTTGATAATCCAAATGACATTGATCCAATCAATTCATCTGAGTCCGGCCGAACATTTCATCAACATCATTCCTACGAGAGGCCCAAGCTTGACATCTCTCCGAGGAGGGACAAATCCATTTAGCTTATTATTCTTCCCAACGGGATTCCGATTATGCCAATCATACCCTTTATAACTACTCGGTTTAAAGTAGCGTTTGATTATGTCAAACATAATGTTCATCAAGTGGAAGACTATAATAACTTCATGTCTAAGGATTCAAATGACATAACTAATATGAGATATATGTACGACATAGACCAAGACATAAATCTCATAGAGCGGGTCATGTCCAGTACCTTGTTCCAAACAAGTACCCATAAATCTAACATGATCATCCCATGACCATTTAGCCTTTATACTAGTGCTTAACAAGTACTAGGGACGGGGATTATTATAAGTAAACATGAAACAACAATAATAATCAAAACATCTATTTATTGATATGAAATAAATGATAACAATTACAACGTTTATTAAACGTGCCTAGGGCACCACTACCAACAATCTCCCACTTGCCCTAGGCCCAGCTCCCATGTATCTAATACCCATGGACCTAACATGACCATCATGTTTAGCTTGTGGAAGTCCCTTTGTTAGCGGGTCCGCAACATTGTCATCAGTAGGTACTCTGCATATATTTACGTCTCCCCTATCAACGATCTCTCGAATGATATGAAAACGCCTAAGTATGTGTTTGGATTTTTGATGTGCTCTTGGTTCCTTTGCTTGAGAAATAGCACCATTATTATCGCAATAAAGGTCTATTGGATTAGCAATACTAGGAACCACTTCAAGTTCAGTTATGAACTTCTTAATCCAAACAGCTTCTTTTGCAGCATCCGATGCAGCAATATACTCAGCTTCTGTTGTAGAATCAGCGGTTGTACTTTGCTTGGAACTCTTCCAGCTTACAGCTCCACCATTTAACATAAACACAAAACCCGATTGCGATCGGCTATCATCTTTGTCGGTTTGGAAGCTTGCATCCGTGTAAGCATTTACAACGAGATCATCTTCCATTCCTCCATAGACCAAAAACGAGTCTTTAGTCCTTCTCAAGTACTTAAGAATCGCTTTTACAGCTATCTAGTGATTTTCGCCAGGGTCAGATTGGTATCTACTTGTCATGCTCAAAGCATAAGATACATCCGGCCTAGTACAAATCATGGCATATATGATGGACCCAATTGCCGAAGCATATGGAACATCATTCATTTTCTCACGCTCATCTTTTGTCTTAGGACATTGAGTCTTGCTTAGAGAAACTCCATGTAACACGGGCAAGGTACCTCTCTTAGAATTTTCCATACGGAATCTTCTAATGACCTTGTCGATGTATGTACTTTGGCTTAAACCAAGTAGCCTCTTTGATCTATCTCTATAGATCTTAATGCCAAGAATATATGCGGCTTCACCCATATCTTTCATTGCGAAGCACTTTCCTAACCAAGTCTTCACAGACTGAAGTGTAGGAATGTCGTTTCCAATGAGCAATATGTCATCCACATATAAAATAAGGAATAGCACTATCTCCCACTAATCTTCTTGTATACACAAGGCTCATCTTCGTTCTTGATGAAACCAAACTCTTTGACCGATTCATCAAAACGGAGATTCCAACTCCTAGAAGCTTGCTTCAATCCATAGATGGATCTCTGCAATTTGCATACCTTAGAATCTTGTTCAAAACCTTCTGGTTGTGTCATATACACATCCTCTTGGAGTTTTCCATTCAGGAAAGCGGTTTTGACGTCCATCTGCCATATTTCATAGTCATGATATGCGGCAATGGCAAGCAAAATTCTTATAGACTTGATCATTGCTACGGGTGAAAAGGTCTCATCATAGTCAATACCATGAACTTTCCTATAACCCTTCGCTACAAGCCTAGCTTTGTAAGTATGCACCTTCCCATCCATGTCAGTCTTCTTCTTGAAGACCCATTTGCATCCTATGGTTTTTACACCTTCGGGCGCATCAATCAAATTCCAAACTTGATTGTCTTGCATGGATTGCAATTCGGATTCCATGGCTCCAAGCCACTTGTCCGAATCAGGAGAAGACATCGCCTCTTGGTAGGTTGACGGTTCATCATTCTCAATGATTTCTACCTCATTACTATCTGTTACGAGAAATCCATATCTCTCGGGCTCGGATCGTAACCTACTAGATCTGCGAGTTACTTGTGTATTTTGAACAGGTTCCATAACTCCTTGTGGTTCTTGTTCTTGTTCCACTATTGGTTCAATGATATTTTCTGGGTCTTGAATTTCTTCAAGATTTATTTTACTCCCACTGATTTCTTTGGAGAGAAACTCTTTCTCTAGAAAGACACCAGTTCGGGCAACAAACACTTTGTTGTCCTCTCGGTTGTAAAAGTAATATCCTTTAGTTTCCTTAGGATATCCCACGAAAATACATTTATCAGATTTGTGTGCAAGTTTGTCTGAGATAAGTCTTTTGACAAAAACTTCACAACCCCAAATCTTCATGAAAGATAGACAAGGCTTCTTTCCGCTCCACATCTCATATGGAGTCTTTTGAACCGATTTAGTTGGAACACGATTTAGTGTGAAAGCAGCGGTTTCTAGAGCATAACCCCAAAAGGATATTGGAAGATCAACTTGACTCATCATTGATCGAACCATGTCTAACAAAGTCCGATTCCTCCTCTCGGACACACCATTCCATTGTGGTGTTCCGGGTGGAGTCAATTGTGAAACTATTCCACAATTCTTTAGATGATCATCAAATTCTTGACTTAAGTATTCACCACCACGATCTGATCGAAGTGCTTTAATACTTTTGCCAAGTTGTTTTTCTACTTCATTTTGAAATATTCTAAATATCTCAAATGCTTCACTCTTATGTTTCATTAGGTAAACATACCCAAATCTACTATAATCATCAGTGAAGGTTATGAAGTATTGAAATCCTCCCCTAGCATTGCTACTTAATGGTCCGCATACATCGGAATGTATCAACCCCAATAAGTCGCTTGCCCTTTCACCCAACTTGGTAAAAGGTGTCTTAGTCATTTTTCCAAGAAGACACGACTCACAAGTATCATATGACTCTAAGTTACATGAACCCAAAAGTCCGTCCCCATGGAGTTTTGAGATACGCTTCTCATTAATATGACCAAGACGGCAATGCCACAAATAAGTATGATTTACATCATTAGGTTTAGATTTCTTGTTTACATGATAGACATTTTTTTCATCCTTGACATCCAAGATATAAAGGCCATTAAATGAATTAGCAATACCATAAAGCACATCATTTAAATAAATAGAAAATTTCTTATTCTCAATAAGAAACTTAAAACCTTCATTATCCAAACAAGAAATTGAAATAATATTTCTGCTTAAATCCGGAACATAATAACAATTGTTCAAAACAAGAATTAATCCGGAAGGTAAAGTGACTTCATAAGTCCCTACGGCTAATGCAGCAACTCTTGCTCCATTCCCCACGCGTAGATCTACTTCACCTTCTTTAAGCAGTCTCCTATTCTTTAGTCCCTGCACATTTAGACAAATGTGAGAACTACATCCGGTATCCAATACCCAAAAATCAGTGGTAGAAAGGAGAATATCTATCATATAGATACCTGAAGTCGACGCAGCCTTGCTGCTCTTCTTCTTCTTTTGCTCTTCCAAGAAAGCCTTGCAATTACGTTTCCAATGGCCAATTTCTTGACAATGGAAACAGATTGCATCCTTTTGTGAATCAGGTTTTGCCTCAGAAGCCTTGGCAACCTTTGCCTTGCTTATTTTGGGTTTGACAACTTTTGCCTTACCCTTTCCTTTGGCACCAGCCTTCTTCCCATCATGAACCAAGAGCACGGGAGAACCTTTCTCCACAATTTTTATCTCTGCAGTTTTTAGCATCCCATGCAACTCAGAGAGATTCTTATCCATTCCATGCATGTTATAATTCATCACGAACTGATTATAACTTTTAGGCAATGAATTAAGAATGAGATCCGTGGCTAGCTCCAATGGGATTGGATAGCCAAGTTTCTCAAGGTGCTTTACATAACCTTTCATTTTAAGAAAGTGAGGACTTACTTGTTACCCTTCATTCATTTTACTAGTAGTGAATGCAACAATGGTCTTGTACCTCTCTTGCCTAGCTTGCTCTTGAAACATGGTTCTCAACTCCACGCCTATCTCATAGGCTTCCAAATGTTCCAAACTTTGTTGGAGTTTTGAACACATAGCAGCAAGCATGAGACAACTTACATCTCTAGAATCATTACGATGTTTCTTGTAATTGTCTCTTTCTACCCTAGGGGCAGTAGGCGGTGGTTCAGCAGGGAGAGGCCCATCGAGAATGTACAACTTATCTTCTTGCCTAAGAACAATTCTTATGCTACGGATCCAATCCATAAAGTTGGTACCATTCTCTTCGAGCTTATCCTTCTCAAGGATCGATCGCAACGACATTGATTGAGTGTTATTAGTCATTATCTACAAATATGCAAAAATTTCCAAAATTTAATAAGTACCGGTTTTCATTAAAGAGATAAATAATGTATTTTAAAACAAAATACTCCCACCAAATTATACAACCTTCTTTATACATCCAATGTATAGTATAATTTAAATGGGTTGAGATCCCGCTTTAATCTAATTTTGAGTACGCTTTGGCGCACCGCTCAGAATTAAATCAATTAGGTAGACAACTCTTGTCAATCATATCTCATATGACTCCCAGTTATTTTCATGAGATTCTTTAAGAAATCCAATTTCAAAAAGCATGTTAAATCTCATCTTTGCCTTAAGCCCAAAACTGTTTTGACGCTTAATTAAGTCCAACCATTTTAAACGCATAGGAAACTCTTATTCACTCATCTTGCTCAAACATGAATAAAATCAATGCACCTCGCTTTGGCGAGCCCACATAAAATTACTCATGTATAAACAAGTGTTTTAATCATGGCATGGCAAAAGGACTTAAAACTTTCTTTGAAGGTTCATCACATATAGCATATAACACATTTATGAGCACATAATATAAACATGTTACACATCAAGTTTAGCCATTAAATTAATCTCCATTAATTTAAGCATGGTATTTATGTGTCATTAGTTTCTCTATAATTATGAGGATGAGACTATTTCAACTTTGGTCATTATCTCCAAATCAAGACAACAAGAAGTGCGGTCGAACTAAGCCATTAGGAAACCACAATCCCGCACTAATTCAAGAAACCAAGAAAGTAGTCCATGTGACCGAAACTAAGCAATAGATGGTCTCGATGAACGTAGGCCAATTGCATTCACAATTCCACATGGATCTCCAATCATTGAATCAAGAACTTTGTTTCTCAATTTTAGCAATTATGAACTCTTCATAATTCTAACTTCGTTTTATCTTTGAAACTTTGATTGCGATCAAGTTTGGGAAACACAATCTCGATGAACGCAGATTAGCCATCCAAACCTTGAGCCAATCTTAGAATCACAAGACTAAAACAAATAGGAAAATCAAACCCCAAGATCCTCACATAAACCAACTACCCAAAACCCATTCCAGATCAGCAAGTCTGGACTGGTTCTGTTACTGGTTTTGTTGGATCTCTCGAAAATTCCAAATTCTGATTTCAACCAAAAATCAGACAATCTGATCCTCATGTGCGGCCGCCCAAAACTCACTGTGCGGTCGCCCAAACATGTGCGGTCGCCCAAGTGATTTTGTGCGGTCGCCCAAACTGATCAGAATGTACAGAATTTTGAAGTTCGAAAATTTTGTCTCAAAATCGTTTTTCCCCGATTATTAAAACTTTGATCCAATCAAAAATTAATAATCAACAATTCTGAATCCACCATAATTTATTTATTGGGATTGAATCGTGCGATTAAAGTTGCAAAACAATAAACCACATAAAATCACATAACACATAAACATCACATATTCCAATATTCATATCATGCAAGGCACATAAACAATTTATATACACATAACATGATCCAAGTATTGAATTAATCAACATGAACGGGGCTCTGATACCACTGTTGGGTTTCGATGTAACATGCGCAGCGGAATTTAGCATTTAAAATTTTGAAACCCAAAGCCATGGATCCGTTCATACGATTAAATCAAATACAACATAAGAATAAAGGAATAAACTAACCCTTGATGGCTATCAAATTCTCTTGGTCTTTGGTGGAGGTTTGAAGACTTGATCACGATCACAAAGCTTGAACACGAACTTTGAAGATGATGATTTTCACCCTCTAGCGGTATCCACACTTCGAACGAATATCAAAGGAGCTTCTTTGATCTTGGTTGCTAGACCAAATTGTGAAACACTTTTTCACAATCAAAAGAACTATAAGGAATTTATTTTGTGTATTATTTTGTTCCTCAACCAAGAATGTCTTGGAACAAAATAAACCCTCTCTCAAACTCTTTGAGACTCACAAAATCATTGGCCTTAAGTACTGGCCGAATTTGGTCTTTTATACACAAGTATGACCTATTCCAAATAGGAAACTTGTGTCAAAATCCTTCCAAAATTCGTTTCCAAATCAAATTAGGAATCTGCCACCCGACAGCACTGTGCGGCCGCCCAAAATCATCTGTGCGGTCGCACAACTATCTGAAGCAAAACTGGTACAAAACTGTCCTAAGTGTGCGGCTGCCCAGTCAATACTGTGCGGTCGCCCACTCTTCAGAATGTCCAGAATTTCCAAAATTCCAATATAGTCCCTTTTAAAGATTCGTTCTATTGTGTGTGACCCTCTAGGATTATACTAAGTTGGCAATGAGCTCAAACATGATCCCATAAGATATGATTAGGTTCTAGCAAACCGTCATACCTACCCAAATAGTATAACTAGATACAAGTTCGCATTCCTTTAGAATATGTCACAATCCCTTTGTCCACGATGTCATTGAACACAAGTCATGGTCTAACAGTCAACTTGTTTTGTTCAATACTTTCTCGATTCCGAATATGTTGATAATCCAAATGACATTGATCCAATCAATTCATCTGAGTCCGGCCGAACATTTCATCAACATCATTCCTACGAGAGGCCCAAGCTTGACATCTCTCCGAGGAGGGACAAATCCATTTAGCTTATTATTCTTCCCAACGGGATTCCGATTATGCCAATCATACCCTTTATAACTACTCGGTTAAAAGTAGCGTTTGAATATGTCAAACATAATGTTCATCAAGTGGAAGACTATAATAACTTCATGTCTAAGGATTCAAATGACATAACTAATATGAGATATATGTACGACATAGACCAAGACATAAATCTCATAGAGCGGGTCATGTCCAGTACCTTGTTCCAAACAAGTACCCATAAATCTAACATGATCATCCCATGACCATTTAGCCTTTATACTAGTGCTTAACAAGTACTAGGGACGGGGATTATTATAAGTAAACATGAAACAACAATAATAATCAAAACATCTCTTTATTGATATGAAATAAATGATAACAATTACAACGTTTATTAAACGTGCCTAGGGCACCACTACCAACAAGGCGGGGTCTAGACGGAACTTAGGCGGGGCCGAGAATTCAGAAATAGTTATAATATCCTAGGCGGGACTTAGGCTAGCGCCTAGGCGGGGTCTAAGCGGCCTAGACGGACATCTTTTAGAACACTGATAGGGAGTAGACTTACAAGCCAAGAAAGCAAAATGCATAAGTCCTCGTCTTGTACTTGAGGGGAAAGCTAACAATCTAAATGGACCCTACAAATTTGCGTGATTTAGTCCAAAATACTGAAACTGGGTAGCTGAGAAAGAGAGATTAAAGATGAAGAAGCTTACAATCCACCGATGGCAATGGAAGCACCAATCGCAAATACAGTGCCTCCCTGAGCTCTATGATACATGACCAGTCTGCTACTGTAAAATATCATGAAGGACCAAATCGCGAAACCGATCCCATTGCTACCAATGGCCAAGCCTTTTGCCAAACCTTGCTTTAGCCCCAACTTCACAGCTCCTTGAAGAGCTGTAGAGTAATCTGTCACCGTTCTATGCTCTGCTACAAATGAATATACTGTCCTGACTGAAGAGATGGCTTGTTCTGCAATTGTGTTGGCCTTATTGTACTCATCTCTAATCTTTCTAGAACTACTCATAGGAACTCTTACGTACATCAAAGCTGGGATTACTAACAGTACCACAAACGGAAACCCCACTATTGCTAGTCTCCAATACATAGCAAATGCTACTACATATGCCCCGACAAACGATACCATATTTATAAGAAATGTTGGTACCTACAGTTTTTGAAGTTTTGACTTCTGATCACATACAGTGTTTATATAATATGCTCAAACTCACTCTACTGATATATTTCAACGCACAACTTTGAATCTTAAATTGAGTGAAGAATCATGTATAATGTAATTTCATTTGCAAATATTAAACCAACCTTTTCACTAATGACATCTTGTATCAAATTACAGTCATTAGAAACACCTGTGATGACCTCAGCCGTGCTTGTGACAAGCAAATCAAAGTAGCTCACTTCTTGCCTTAATATTGCTTTTAAATATCTTGCCCTCAGTCTTAATGCTTGTCTCTCCGCTGTTCTAGCCCAGCAGTATCCCTCTATATGCCCACATATTCATATAACACCAAAATCGGTTAAAAATCCTTAATTGATAACAGCAAAGTAAATGATGAAAAGGGAATTAAAAATAGTTGGGGACTGAAACTCACCTAGGAAACAAGCAACCCATGTCCAACAAGCCACGTAACACATCACAACTGTATTCTATAACCAAAAAAGACATTTACTTTCACCTATCAAATTAGTAATAATCAACCATCAATATACTACATACCTTGTTGATACCATCTATGAAGTTAGTCATAGTTACAGACCCAGAAGAACAAATATTGTTCATGAGCTTACTGGTAACAATCAACCTCACTGGCATAAAAAATCCATCGCCTATGGAGCCCAGGAAGCCCAAAGTCATCAATAACAAATCAAGACCATCAGCATGATTGAAAATGGATAGAACAGACCTATTCCCTTTCCTTTTCTCGGTTTCCTTTCTTTTCTGATCATTATCCATCTTTCCTCCTCTATGTTTCAGGAGGAAGTTACAATAAGATATAACTCAAACTCTTAGCTACTAAAATTTAGCCAAAAGTCAAACTTCTCCAAAGTCCTTACTCAGTCTTTTCTCATCCATTTGCTTACCTTTAGGGTTTTTTGTGAAATAGTAGAGTTTGAAGTTGGATTTGAAGCATAGTTATCCAAGGCCCAAGGCGCAAAAGGTGTGCCCGGAGCCTAGGCGCGCTTTTGATAACTATGGTGCGTCCCATATTTATTAAAAGTCCAAAGCGCACCAAGGAGCAAAAGGTGTGCCTAGAGCCTAGGCGCGCTTTTGATAACTATGATTTGAAGCTTTCTTCAGCTGCCTCGATCAATTGGTGCCTCCTACTACTGAAACTTGCAAGATGCTATTGACAAATAGAAAAGGATAAGAATGTGTAAGTAGATTTACATGCATTTGTTTATGTGTGTATAGAGGGGAAGGTAAAAACGAAGGAAAAGACAAATCAATCATCCTAATAGATTTTGATTCAAGTCTCATAAAAAAGTATAAACCTAGTTACCTTGAAACATTTCGTTAAGAAATGTAGTTATTCAAGTAATTAGTCCTCGATAGTATAGTGCCCAAAGCCCAATAAGCTGCTAATCACCGATTAGTTGATCGTGCCATTAATGTTTGGAATCTATTCCTTCTGGCCCCCAGAGACGTTTATCTCAACACCATATTTCACACATCCTGTTAGTACTGCAATGAAATCAGAGTATTGGCTCCCTGGTGATTCAATGATCTCTGCTTCACATCGGTGTCATCAGAAGCTCCATATCTTATGTTTCCACGGATTGCACCACCAAAATAGGCTATTGGCTAACAAGTTCAATGTATTTCTTCAGAGACCTAAGGTGGTAACATCGTATATCCCTCATTGATTACACTAATCCTCCAATTGGATCATAAAATCTCTCAATTAAACTGATTATTGTTGACGTTCAAGACCCACTATATCCAACCAAAGCTGTTGACTGCCCAGTATCAATTTTGATTGAAAAGCCTGTACAAATAACAGCATCAGGTCTAGCGGGGTTCGCAATAGCAACATCACATCACACAACGTGTCCAATTATCTTCTTCGCTGTATTGTTTCCCTCGGAGAGTCCCGGACCCTGGTTTAAAATGTGTATCGGTCCAATTCAACAAAGACAGACCTGGCTGCATCTGAACCTTTGGCAAGTTCACTAGTTATTTCCCAGCAACAGCATTGACCCGCCAAACGCTTAATAATATGCTGAACATTTCCCCCAAAAAAAGGCTTTGCTCCAGTGTACCCTTGTGAAATAAATTTCCCGACGTACCGAAAGTATTAAGCCCAAATAAGAGTGATAAGGCTCTGGGATGTTCCAAGTTCAACACCAGCAAACCATGATTGCCGGGTGCTTTCCCTCATTAGGCTTTCTTGTGCTCAATCATTTTTAGAATCCAAGCTTGCGAAGAGAAGGCAGTGACAAACACAATTTCACTCTCGCAGGGCCGCACACATTTAGAGGACACTCATGACAAGCAAAATCAGTAACAGACCTCAGGACCAATCAAAATATCTCACTTCTGATAAAAACTCTTAAGACTAACAATTCCACAGACCTAGACTCCTTGTCTTAAAATTCAGAACCCCAAAGAACAAGTGAAATCAGAACTTTAAAATATGACGCATAATAGTGAAGCATCAAATCAAAATCTTAACTGGGACAGCATAGTGCGACCCTGCCCGTCATACTTCTACGGCCTCCCCTTACTCTCTTTATTCGATTAATAGCATCACCATGTCGGTTGCTGCTGCCGCCACTGGTGGTGGTGCTTTGGTTGCTGGTGATGTGATCTAATCCACTCCCTGAAGATGTTAAATCGGAAGTTGCACCGTAATGCAGCGAATTGTCCAGCCACCAAGCCTTGAGTTGTGCTAAAGTTGGATTAGGGTTCGTTTTGAAACTGTGGGTGACCGTTGGAAGATGAGAGGGTTATTATGAAGTGGCTATCATGTTGTTTGATTTGGTGTATTTTCTACTCTCGTCGCTAAAACCAAAAAATTAGGATTCATTTAACAATTTATAAAAGAGGCTTTGACCAATAAGTCCTTCAGCCAAATAAATACTACCAATAAGAACTGATATTTACAAAAACCCCCAATAAGTCCTTGAAATTTTCGCTGGACCAACCAGCCCCTCGTCCTCCCACGCGCCCACGATATTCAGCCAGAGCGTAGCCAACGCTAAGCGCGTCTGGCTTGTGCGCTTTTTCTCACTCATCTCTTTCTCTCTCCCGCTTTCTCTCTCTTCCTTTTTATTTACACCCAAAATTTAAAAATGCAATATCTTAAAAATTAAGAATCGAAAAAATAATCTGAAACCACCGTTTTAATCGTGTCATCAAGACGAATCAACAAGCACACTCAAACACATAATACAAATTTTAGAAATAAAAAATTCATTTTTCCCTTGTAAAATTTTGAGAAAATCATTTTTCATTCTTAACTGATTTCACAGTTGTTCATTTTTTTTTCATTTTTAATATGTAAAATCACTTCTCAGTTGTATTTTTTTTTTTTCATTTTTTACTTATAAAAACTGATAAATCCATCTCTCAATTTTTCACAATTATTATAATAACTGAGACATGCATTTCATAGTTGTTCACACATGAATTTGAATATAATAATTATGACATTCATTTCACAGTTGTTTGGATATGATTTTGAGTTTAATAACTGATACATTCATTTCACAATTGTTCAATTTTTTTTCATTTTTCACATGTAGAAACTGATTTTACAGTTGTGTGATTACACATTTGTGTTATTTTAAAGTCGTGTCATTTTTCGCTTGTAAAATCATTTCTCAATTGATTTCACAGTTGTGTGATCTTCAAACAGTTGAGATATTAAATTATCACAAATGATACTCAAATTCTCATATGTTTAAGGTTAAAAACTTTGAGTATAAAACTGAGATATTTATTTCAAAAATTTAGAGTTAGGCTTTGGAATCAAAATCAAAGTTGACTTGGTACAAATTACCAAATATTTTTAGCCATACATTTTATTCTTAAAAATGAATATAAAAGAAACTACAAAAGGATAACAAACAAACACCAGCCTCTTTCTTGTTGCTAACCCCATCTCCCATTGCCTTCTTTTTCTCCATCAGATGTGTTTGAGAGAGTAAGATCTCAACAATGGAGAAGGGACCCATCTCAAATGCCCAGATTCATCTTCAATTCCTTCTAGTACATAATCGAGGATCTGAGGGCAATTAATGAAGTCGAGGAGAAGATGGAGTTTGATTTTGTTTTTGACGAATTACTAGGGTATTAACGAAGATGATTACATCGACAATGGCGGTAGATTCCGCCGGAGAATTGACCTGTAGAGGACGGGAAGGAGTCACCGGAGAAGAGGGAGGAAGTCATCGGACTGGAGGTGAGAGAGAGAAATCGCTAAAGAGACGGGCTAGGGTTTGAAATCGAGTGAAGGAGATGCTGAAACCCTAGGTTTTGATCTGAGAAGATGACCGGAAGAAGGAAGTCTGTGATGGCCAGAGGTGTCGAATTGAGGGGATGCCGGAGAGGAGGGGTTGAATAGGGATGGATGGTGAAACCCTAGGTTTTAATCTGAATCAATTCGTAGGGATGAGGGAGGAGGCAGCGGGGGAATACACATAGAGAGCGAGAATGGAATACGCATAGAAAGAGAGAAAGCCGCGTGGATTTGGGTGTAGGGGCAGTTTAGCTATTTAAAATTATTGTAATAAGGGTGAAGGACTCTACGGTCGTTTTGATTTCAACTCAGGGACCCTAAGGTAGAATATGAAATGTTGTGTTTTTATTGGCAAATACCACTTACCCCAAGGGACTTATTGGTAAAAATCCCTTTATAAAAAATTGAAAGTTTACTATTAATACACCAGTAAGTATGATATCAATAATAATTATATTTTAATTTTCTTAGTAGACTTAGATTAACATAGGTTTTTGGTCAAAATTTAAGCTTGTAGGACACTTGCTACAGGGTGGATATAGTAGCACACTGTTAGAAAGTAAATCACAGTCCTTCAAAAATTTAACGAATCAGGTGCCACACTTTTATGACGGATGAAGTAGAACAATGCTACGGTGATAAATAATGGTCAGATTATATAGTAGCTTGAATTTCTCATGGCTAGTTCAATCACCAGTTCTGACATTTCCTTAGTAGCAACCACTATGTTTTGAAATCTGCTGTAGACTTGTACTTGAAGAAACTTTCAAGAAGCCATTGACCAACAAAAAGAGGAAACATAGATATATTTTCCTTAAATTTCTGCACGCATAAATTTACTTGTGAAAGAAAAATGAGAAGAATAACACAAAGCAATTGCGCTAAAAGATCTTGATTTAGACTTAATACAAAAGCATAAAACAAATAACCTTTAAACAATGTAGTTATTTAAAACTTAGTGATGTAGGAGACCAGACGAGCAGATCCGCCCGGACCAGACCAGCGATCCGCCCGGATCAAGCACGCACGACCGTGCCGAAAGCTATGCACGACCGTGCCGAAAATCGCCAGAATGGTTGAGGCATGCGGCGTGCTTGGCACGACCGTGCCAACAAAAGGGCACGACCGTGTCCGGCGGCAATGCAGAATTTTAAGTCGGCATCTTTTGTTTTATGCGTGTTAAACAATTAGGTTATTTTGGGTATTTGTTAAGTTAGGGTTATGTTAGTTGTTAGGAGTATAAATACTCATCTCTTTCATTGTGTTAGATAGTTTTTGATTAATTGAATTTTATTCAAGGAGAATTTCTTCTCTTTTCTAGTGGATTCCAGGTTTTCTCTGGTGGATTCCAGGGTTATTGTGTTTGAGGGTTCATCGCTTGTGAACTCTTGTGTTTAGTGCGCTAATCACGAATACTATCGCTTCCGTGCTGCGTCAGTTGGCATCAGAGCAGGCTTTATCCTGTCTTTTCGTCACTGAAGTATTATGGGGGATCAGGCTACAAAGGCTGATATCGATGGCATAACCACCGCTATTGATGCCTTGACAATGCAGATTGCAGCGTTGGTAGCTGCTCAACAGGGTCAAAATGTTAATCAAAACCATCATGGTGAGAGAGACAGGGTTGATCCGATACGACGTCCTCAAAGGGCAAAAAATCGAGATGATGGGGTTTCCAGTTCCAGTTCCGATGGCGAGGATGTTCATGAAATCAATCTTCGATTAGATCGTGCTCGACAACAGGAAAAATATTTCCTAGCGTTAAAGGACGAAGAACTCGACGAAGCTGACAAGCATGATCGACGTGTGCAGAAATATAAATCAATCAGAGATCTGAATCGAGCAGCAAGGGAGCGAGTGCTTAGGCAGTGACATAGGATGGAAGCCTAATTTTATGCTGACAAAGCCGATCGCTACACTGTCCAAATTCAGAAACTGGAAGCGCGTAGATCTGCAGTTTATGAAGTCGGGCTCAATTCGAGGTATTGTTGCAGAATAGCAAAAAATATGCTGAAAAGAAGAACGTCACGGGGAAAGTCTCCACCACGTCAATCCGATTGAAGGGAAAGATTCATATTCAAACGGAGAAGATTTAGTGGCAGTCAAATCCACGAATCAGGATCTACAAATATTGAACGAAGTTTTCAATGGAGAGAAGAGTAGTAATTGTTTTCTGTCCCTGGTTGAAGATTCAGTTTCAAAGGTGACAATTCGAGAATCAAATAATGAAGGTTTGATTATTTATTGTGGAAAATTCGTTTTGCATCGAATTGTGCTTAAGGAGTCGATCTACTCAAAATATTTATTCAAGTGGGACGGAACTTTCCAAGCTTCGGAGATGAACTCGGGGACGAGTTCTTTTGAAGAAGGGGTGACTGAAGTAGGAGACCAGACGAGCAGATCTGCCCGGACCAGACCAGCGATCCGCCCGGATCAAGCACGCACGACCGTGCCGAAAATCGCCAGAATGGTTGAGGCATGCGGAGTGTTTGGCACGACCGTGCCAACAAAAGGGCACGACCGTGTCCGACGGCAGTGCAGAATTTTAAGTCTGCGTCTTTTGTTTTATGCGTGTTAAACAATTAGGTTATTTTGGGTATTTGTTAAGTTAGGGTTTTGATAGTTGTTAGGAGTATAAATACTCATCTCTTTCATTGTGTTAGATAGTTTTTGATTAATTGAATTTTATTCAAGGTGAATTTCTTCTCTTTTCTGATGGATTCCAGGTTTTCTCTGGTGGATTCCAGGGTTATTCTGTTTGAGGGTTCATCGCTTGTGAACTCTTGTGTTTAGTGCGCCAGTGGCGGACCCAGGAATTTTTCACAAGGGGGGCAAAATGGCATAACACATTTAAAGAAAGGGGGCAAAAATAAATACTAATGCATTTATTTTTTTAAACAAAGGGGGGCAAAGTCTAAAATATTGCACTAATATTCCAAATTTTCAAAAAATTTACACTAGTAATTTTTATTTTTTTTTAAACAAAGGGGGCCGTTGCCCCTAATAGCAATAGGGTTGGTCCGCCCCTGTAGTGCGCTAATCACGAATACTATCGCTGCAGTGCTGCGTCACTTAGTCGTTCAGATTATGGTCCAAATCCCCAGTAAGCTATTAATCACTGACTAGTTGATTCTGCCGCTAGGATTTGGGGTTCTTTTGTAGACTAACAAGCGCATAATAAGTACCTTTGGACCCTTTGGCTAGCAACGAAGAGTGACTCCCTCTTTCAACCACCTTTCCCTTGTCCAACACCGCAATCATGTCACAATTATGTATAGTACTCAGCCTGTGTGCAACCACAACGCTTGTCCGTCCGACCATCACATGCTCGAGGGCATCTTGTACCACTTTCTCCGATTGACTGTCGAGTGCACTCGTAGCCTCATCTAACAACAAGATTGCTGGATTTTTCAGTATTGCTCGGGCTATTGCAATACGTTGCTTCTGGCCTCCAGAGAGCTGCAATCCTCTATCTCCACACCACGTACCATACCCATCCTTGAGTCCTGCAATGAAATCGTGAGCATGTGCAGCCTTGGCTGCTTCAATGATCTCTGTTTCATCGGTGTCGTCAGAAGCTCCATATCTTATATTTTCATGGATTGTACCGCCAAACAGTATAGGCTCTTGGCTAACAAGTGCAATGTATTTCCTCAGAGACCTAAGGTGGTAGGATCGTGTATCCCTACCATCAACTTTCACTACTCCTTTGACTGGATCATAAAATCTCTCAATTAAACTGATTATAGTTGACTTTCCGGACCCACTTTGTCCTACCAAAGCCGTTGATTTCCCAGCCTCAAATTTGATTGAAAAGCCTTTGAAGATAACAACATCAGGCCTAGCAGGGTAAGCAAAATCAACATCACATAACTCAACGTGTCCAATTATCTTCTGTGGATTGTTGCTCTCTGGGCCTTCAGGCTCAATTTGTGTGTAACGGTCCAACACTGCAAAGACAGACCTGACTGCATCTGAACCTTTAGCAAGGTCATTAGTCATAGTCCCAGCAATAGCAATGACCCTCCCAGTGCTTACTAATATCATGAAGGTTTCAAAAAATGCCTTCGACCCGATGTAGCCTTGAGAAATAAGCCTCCCGCCATACCAAAAGTCTAAAGTCCAAATGAGAGTCATAAGGCACTGGGAAGTACCAAGTACAACACCAGTGAACCATGATTGTCGGATACTTTCCTTCCTTGGGCTTTCCTGGGCTTGCTTCAGCAATTTCAAAATCCGTGCTTGGGAGGAGAAGGAAGTAACAGTACGGTGATTTGAAACAGCTTCAGCAGCAAGCTTACTGCTTTCATCTTGGGCCTTCACTGCCTTTTGTGACATGTTCTTCAGCAACACACGCTTGCAGTAGTAGCAGACAATGATAATGGGCTCGACAGCTATCATGACCAAGGCGAGTCTCCAGGCAATCACCAGGCCCATGGAGCAAGCAATTGTAACTGCTGAAAATGTTTGTACCAGCAATGAAATTTGATCCCCCACCAATGATCTTACCTGCAAAATTACCAAGGTAAAAAAGTAATCAGCAATCTTAAGAGTACTGTAATTTTAAAATTGGTGTTGCTTTGTAAAACGTACCACATTGGCATCTTTGGAAAGTCTAGAACAAATAGCACCACTGGAATTTTCATCCCGATCAAACCACCCAATCTCAAAAGTCAGAATCTTGGACAACATTCTCTCCCTAATTCTCTTGGTCAAGTACTCTCCCATAGCAGCAAAATTATAATGCTGCAGTATATTGACGATTAGAGAGAAGACCGCCAAGCCAAGAAAGCACAATGCAAAGATTTTCGTCTTGTACTTGATCTCATTATGATCAGTCAAGAAATATATGGATATCATTGTCCCCATTGCAAACGCATACAACGGCTGAATCGCGCCGAATAGAACCGCAGCAAAGCTCCCCAATGCAGCTTGCCTCCATTCGGGTATATTCATAGCCAACAATCTTTTAAATGATGGCACTGGAAGAACTTGTTCCTTTTGCGGGATTTTTGAGTTGTCTCCTCCTTGAGCGATTGAGTTAGCAGAAGTGGAGCGGCTCAAGATTGACAATCTGCGGCTGCTTGTGCTACAGGTATCAGCATTAGCAATGAGGTCAAGGGTGCTATCCTCGTCCTTGATAAGATTTCCATTTGAGGAAGAACTAGGGCGAGTGAATGCTTCCTCGTTTCTCTCAGTTTGTTGGAGATGGACGAGAGATGCGTAGAGGCCATTTTCATCCTTAATAAGGTTAATGTGCGTGCCAGTTTCCATGACCTGACCGTTCTGAACAACAGCAATGAGGTCAGCATTACGGATAGTGGAGAGACGGTGAGCAATTATTATGGTGGTGCGGCCAACAGCAGCTTGGTCGAGTGCATCCTGCACCACTCGTTCAGACTCTGAGTCAAGGGCACTTGTTGCCTCGTCAAGTAAGAGAATACGAGGTGTATTGATTATTGCACGAGCAATTGCTATTCTTTGTTTTTGCCCCCCTGACATTTGAACACCTCTTTCACCCACCTGTTTACGGAAAATTCACAGTTTGTTGTTTATGCACGTTAATTTTGGCTATTCAATCTGTTTACGGAAACAAAGTTGGTTTTAAAAGAAGTGGACACAAGCAGCAGAAGAAACCTGAGTAGCATAGCCATCAGGCAACTGAGAGATAAAGTTATGAGCATTAGAAGCTTTGGAAGCTGCAATAACTTGATCCATATCAGCGTCTTCCTTGCCAAAAAGTATGTTTTCTTTAATTGATGTCGCAAATAAAGCCGGCTCTTGACTCACCAAACCCATCTGTGACCTTAGCCACTTGAGCTGAAGCTTATCTATTCCCACACCATCAACCAGGATCTCTCCTCCCACTGGGTCATAAAACCTCTGCAATAAAGCTATCACCGTTGATTTTCCAGACCCACTTCCCCCAAGCAGTGCCACTTTCATCCCAGCAGGCACTTGCAGGCTGAAGTCTTTAAATATTGTGGTCTCTGGGCGTGAAGGATAGGCGAATTCGACATGCTTGAATTGGACCTCACCTGAAAAGTTGGGCAGAATCTGGCTGTCCATGTCGTCCGAATCAATCTTGGGGACACGATTTATGACTTCCATTATGCGCTCACTGGCTGCCATTGCTTCTGTTATGTACTTTATGTCGGATAATCCGGAACCCAATGATCTGATCAAACACACATAGACGTACATAACTGTTTAGCCAAGAATAAACAGACAACATTTACCTGATTAGTAGGTTCACATCTAAACTGCAGTTAGTTGAGATTTGTTTGATACTTTCAAATAAATGTTACTGTTTTATAAGAACTAAGTTTTAAATGTAATTGGCGCTGAGAGAGAGAGAGAGAGAGAGAGAGAAGAAGAAGAAGAAGATTAGAGATGAAAACATTACAGCCCACCGATGGCGATGGAAGCACCAACGACGAACACTGTGCCTCCCTGAGCTCCATGATACATGACTAATCTGCTACCATAAAATGCCATGAACGACCAAATTGCGAAAACAATTCCATTGCTACCAATGGCCAAGCCTTTTGCCAAACCTTGCTTTAGTCCCAACTTCACAGTCCCCTGAAGAGCTGCAGAGTAATCTGTCACCGTTTTATGCTCTCCTACAAATGAATAAACTGTTCTGACTGTAGAGATGGCTTGTTCTACAATTGTGTTGGCCTTATTGTAATCATCTCTTATCTTTCGAGTAATACTCATAAGAGCTCTTCCATACACCAACCCTGGTATAACCAAGACAACCACAAATGGGAAACCAACTATTGCGAGTCTCCATAGCAGGACAAATGCTATCACATATGATCCGACAAATGTTGCCAAATTCATCAAAAATGTTGGTACCTACAAATTTCAGAATCCCCATCAAATTAAGAATTTGTATAACACGGTCAAACTCGTTCTTATATTATAATGATATCTTTGAACGCATGACTAAAATTCTTGTACTGCATCCTAAAATAGTGTCCTACTTGTCTTTTGGGTTTGTACCCCCAAAAAATAGTCTGATTACCTAAAATAACAATAATACTAGTAAAAGCTTAATTTTAACAAGGTACAAGCAAGTAAAATATGGTCCATAGTTGTCGAATGGGAATTTTTTTTAAGATGGAGGGAGTAGTATCTAAGCTTCACATTGGGTAAACGCATATACAGCTCAATTCGTTTGCCAAGATAGTAACACACCTTTTCACTAATGACTTCTTGTATTACAATAATATCGTTAGAAATGTTGGTGATGACCTCGGCCGTGCTTGTGACATGCAAATCAAAGTAGCTCACATCTTGCCTTAATATTGCTTTTAAATATCTTGCCCTCGATCTTGATGCTTGTCTCTCTGCTGTTCTTGCCCAACAGTACCCCTCTGTGCCCAAAAATTCATATAACAGCAAAACCTGTTAAAAGTTTTGAGTAATCAAAACATACAGGGGAAAAGGAAAAAACAACAAACTATAAACTGGAAAATGGAACTCACCAAAGAAACAAGCAACCCATGTCCCACAAGCTATGTAACACATTGCAACTGCATTCTATTTATAAGAAAATGAAATTCCAATTACTTTCACAGTTACACAAAGGAAACTAGCAATAATCGATAAGGCTATTGGCACTTTTCTGTCTGTTATTATATATGTACTAGAGGATACCTTGTTGATACCATCAATGAAGTTGGTCATGGTTAAAGACCCTGAAGAACCGATATTGTTCATGAGCTTACTGGTGATAATCAATCTCACCGGCATGGATACTCCATCCCCAACGACACCGAGAAAGCCGACAGCCATCAATATTAAGTCAACGCCATCAGCATGCATGAAAATGGATAAAACCGACCCACTTCCTTTCTTTTTCTGGGTCTCATTGCTCTTCTGATCATTATCCATCTTCCCTCCTCTCTGTTTCAGGAATAACTTACAATTAAATAACTCAACAGTTCTTACTTTGGTTTAAATTTAAGGATGCTGGCCGTACAGAATAAAATGCCTGACGTCTGGGAATAAAGCAAAAGATCATGAGACTGGGCAGCAAGATGTATGATCAAGTAGGTCTGTATATAAAAATGTCTGTGTTTTGTGGGGTGGTGGTTTGGATGATTATTTACAGCAAGTCTTTGTTGGAAAAATATGTTGTGTGTGAAGGAAATTGTGTACATTTCCTTGGAAGAATCGTTTGTCGTTGGACAAAGATTATTGTGGGTTTATATTCTACTCCGTGAGAACATGAAAATGATATTTTTATTTGTTCAATTTGAAGATTGGATGATAAAAATATTATAGCTTAAATAAATGGATGGAAGTTGGAAATGTGAGTTTGTCTCACATGTGAAAAGAATGGAAAAACTAGTTGATAGTTTTGCCATTTTTTATTGAATTATAATTCTTTTAATTCAAGATTAATTCCAAGAATAACTTCCAAGGTTAATGTCCATTTATGATTGGCAAATGAAACTCCAAAAAGAAATTGATGGCAAGGTTAATTGTTGAATTAAGATGATCATCAATATGTAGATAATTGGAGAATTAATTCTTAGGGAGTTTTGAGCTATAAAAGAAATACCCACAACTCTTTGAAAGAGAAGAGAAAAAGAAAAGAGAAAAAGAACACACAATTGAGAATTTTTCCTTCAATCTTCTTCCTCCCTCTAGCAATTTGTTCATCTTCTTCTTTTGGCCTCCTAGAACAAAATCAATGGTGATATCGTCCAAGCATATTAGTTCATTTCGCCGGAAGGCTTAAGTGCGAAGTGGTTCCGGTTAATCCGTTTTATCCTGGGAGACTGACGCCCGTGAAAACCTCAAGCACTCGTAGAGAGGAGGACGAATTAGTCTTAAGGAGAGTGTGTTCTCACACGACTCGGATACAAGAGATCAAAGATGGACAAACCCAATGAAGAGATCAAATACGGTTGTATCGTTCCTTTTATGTTTTTTTCATAATTGTTGTATATTGTATTTTCAATGTTGTAATTTGTTTTCCTTTCAATATTTACAAGATATATTCCAACAATCTTAAGACTAATTCACTTGTTGAGAAAGGATTGCAGATTACAAGGATCTTGTGGCGTGGTGGCTACGGGAGAAAGGATGAAAGATGATGATGAACAATGAGAAAGAAAGCAAGAAATTTCTGCACAGATTTTCTTGACCAGCTGTAGTAAAACAGCATTTTCTGCTTTGTTAACCGTTGGATTGGGTCGAAATTTTTTGTGCATGTTCACGACTCATAGGAGAAGATTCTGAACGGTGACGATTGGAATCTATAATGTGAAAGTGAAGATAAAAATTTCGGAACAGAGCAGTTTTTGAACAGTAAAATACTAATTTTAATTTCTGTTTAATGAGATTAACAAAGATGGAAAGATTGATGCTCCGTGACATCAACTATGTTTGAATGATTGTATAAACCAATTGTGGCTATGCCTCATGTAGTGGTTATACATCATGTGATATGTCTCTTATGGTTCATTTCGTATGAATCATATTAAAGAGAATGAAAAGTTCATTGGAACTAAGAACGTTGGAAGATTAAGTATTTAACGTTTCGTTGACAAAGATAATAGGTCTTCTTGCGAGAAGTTGTTAAAACCTATTATTTGCATTGTTGACAAAGGTCACAAAGGTTAACATAATAGGGCTTCTTGAAATGAAAGAAGTTGTTAAAACCTATTATTGTAAAATAGCGACAAAGGTTACAAAGATTAAAACAATAGAGCTTCTTGAACGAAGTTGTTGAATTCTATTGTTGTAAAGTCACAAAGACTAGAACTATAAGGGCTTCTTGGAAGTTGTTAAAACCTAATAGTGGATGAGTGACTAATGTTATGAAGATAAAAATAATAGGACTTCTTGAAAGAAGTTCTTAAATCCTATTGTTGTTGATGATGAAAAATGACACAATATTTAGAAGGATGGCTTCTAAAAGAAAATGTGCAATTTGTGAATGAGAATGTAATTTCTCTAATTTAGAGGTACTCCATAATGAGACCTTTAAACTTTTGAATAATTAACCTCTAATTGTTATTCCATCAAGAAATTAAGAGGTTACTAAGATGGGTTATTACAAGAAATAAATTGTGAATTTATTCTTGGTAAATTCTCTAATTAAGTTATAGAAGTATATTTGTAACAACAAAGTTATGATTTGGTGTTTAATTGATGAAAATTAAAGCCAATGTTTTGGAAAAGGCTCCTTGTGTGGAGATAATTTTCAATGAAATATGGGTGTTCCAAGTATTTTGGTCACCATCGTGAGAAGTTAGAAAATTTTGTTGGCCTCGACTTTATGTGATGGCAACAAAAGATGTTCTATTTAAACACCTTGAACTTAGTGAGATTTCTTAAAGGAAGATACTACAAAGTTGGTGAAAATGAGACGGATGTTTAATCCGTGAGTGCGGTTGAAGCATATGAGTTTCTTTTGCCGGAACTATATATTTAACGGATTTTTGGTTTCGTTATGTAACATATATAGTACCAAGAAAAAGGAAAAAAATAGTTGGAGTTTTGGACTATAAAATAAAATCGAGAATGTTGGTACAATGAAATTCATTGCAGCCGTTTCTTGATTTAAAATAGTAGACTCCATAAATCGTAAAAGTCAAATGAAAGAATTGAAATAGTCTTTCATGAAATCCATGTCGAATGGATGGTGATAAGTGAAATTTTCAAGGGACGGAAATAATTGAAAAATTAATTTTCACTTGAAAAGATTTCAAGAAACAACTCAAGCATAAATGAATTGAAATGAATGTTGAGATGCTTGCTATTCATCTTTGTGTTGGAAAAGAAAATAGAGCTTCAGATAAGAAGTTGTGTAACACTTCTTGTGATGAAAGCAAATGTGGTGGAGCATATTGAATTGCTTAAGGCAAAGACCAAGTTTGTCAAACTTGGTTAAAAGTCAAACTTGTTTGAAAAGTCAAACTTGTTGGAAAAACCAAACTTGTTTGAAAAAGTTAAACATATTCCTTGTGTCTTGAGAGACAAAGGTAGATATCATCAAGGATGATATCATGATTTTTGAATGAAGGAATGAAAATTGTATCAACCGATGGGTTGAGTTGGTGATCAATAATGAGAATATGTCTCTTTAGTTGGATCACATTTTTATTCAAAAATGAATTCAAACAAGATGTGAAATGTGTGTTGAACTACATCATCATATGATAAGCATAGTGCTATATTGTGATATGTATGGATTGTTTAAACACATGGTAATAATAACAATGTTATTGTTATTATAAATAAGCTTTGTCTCATTGAATGGAGATGTTGAAAAACAACTTTAAAATGAGATAATAAGGATAAAAACACTAATGAGTATAGTGTGTGTATAACATGTGCTTGTACACAAATTATCCACTTTGTAAACCACTATCAAATGGTGTTGATGAAAATAATGAAAGCATTATTGCTTTATTTTAGGACTAACCCAAAGATGTGGGCGTGAGTCTACTTTGGAAAATAAATACCTATTGAATAGGTTACCCCAAGAAACAATGTAAATTCCATATGAAGTATGGAAACGTAGGCCTACGTACACTTGTGAATGTTGGGGGTGGTTCGCAAAGTAGAAAGTCCAAAATTAACAAAATGGATATTTGGGTACAAAATGGTGAGTATGTAAACAATGAGTTTACATAATGGTTGTTATATATGATTCAATGACTTTGAATATATATATAAAACCAAAGAAAAGGAAAAAAAAATAATAAATAAAATAATAAAAATCAAGTATTGATGTCAAGTTCATGAAAATGAACAAATGATACTTTGAGTGAAATAGATCAAAGTGATGCTTTGAATGAAATAGATCAAAGTAAAACCTAGAATAAAATGTGCAAGTTAGTAAAGTCACTAGATGACTTAAAACAAGCACAAAGATAATGACATCAAAAAGTTGATTTTGTCAGAAAGTGGATTAATCAAATATGACATGAGTGATTATGTCATAATGTTGATTAAATCTATCAAAAATATGTTGAACTTGAGAGAAGTTTAGCATATGAGACATTTGGATTTAAAATTTCAAGAAGAACTAATGAATTTGCATTAAGCAAATTAAGATAAAATTCTTGGAAATTTTGAAAAGGCCACGAGATATGGGTTTCGCGGATACAATCTTTGAAGTGAAATTTTCTAAGAAATCTAATGGATAATTCTTGAGAAATTGACAAGGATTATTTAGCAATGATTAAACCCCAATTGACATGAGTCAACATCTATTGAAGAATAGAAGTGACATTGTTTCTCAAGTTGAACACTCGAGAATTATTGAAAGTCTAGTGAGTTGGAACACAAGTAATCCAAAATGTATAGTGAAAGTACTAAGGTACTTGAGATACAATCGAGATTACGGATTACATTACACTAGACATCTATCGATAATTGAAGGATATAGCGATGCTATTTGGATATATGAAATCAAAGACTTAAGGTCTACGAGTGGTTTCGTATTCTTATTAGCGGAAGCGACTATATCATGAAAGAAGTCTTCTAAATAAATAAGTTATAAATAGATTCATAGCGGAATCTAAGTTTATAGCTTAAGATAAATGTGGTGAGAAAGCCGAGAGGCTATGCCAATTTATAGAAGATATTTCAAGGGATAAAGCTTGTGCTAGCAATTGGTTGTATTACTAGAAGTCAATCGGTGATTGATTGAATACAAAGCACTATGTATAATGGTAGGTCTTGACTTATATGTCAAAGACGTAACACCATTAAGAAACTACTCTCAACTAATTTGGCTATGTGAAGTCAAATGAAAAACGGATCCGCTAACCAAATGGTTAGAACCGAGAGTTAGTTATAAATTATGGAGGGGAATGAGACATAAAGCCTCTTAGAGTTGATCACAGCGGAAAACCCAATCTAGATGACTGGAGATCCCAAGAACTAGATTCAAAAGGGACCACCTAACTGTTAAAAGACTCACGCGTCACTGTGGGGGTCAAATCCCCCAAGTCCATTCCTATTAGTGACATTCCGAAGGGAGAAGGATACGCAAAATGCTTTTAATGACTCTTACGCGTCGAGAAAGTCGAGCGGGGTAATACGGGTTACCTTTAAGAAGTCACCTATGTGAGAGAGAAGTGGGGCCGCTTCGAGGGGAATTGTGTGAGGCTCAATTCTTAGACCCTCTCGCAGAACCAGGTGTATGTTCAAGGCCATGAACGAACATAGCTATGAGAAATGAAATATGTTAGGACATTACTTGTGTCTAGTATATGATCGGCTACACAAAAGCATATCGATTCAAGGACATCGCGTCTATCGACTTGCGAGTAGAGTAAATATGCTAGTTCGAGCGGAGGTTCAATGGGCAATATCCCCACACCTTCGTATGCAAGTTTTTGTCTGCCGGACTTTATCACCAAGCTCGTCCTCAATTTCCTTCATGTGGGGGATTGTTGGAAAAATATGTTGTGTGTGAAGGAAATTGTGTACATTTCCTTGGAAGAATCGTTTGTCGTTGGACAAAGATTATTGTGGGTTCATATTCTACTCCGTGAGAACATGAAAATGATATTTTTATTTGTTCAATTTGAAGATTGGATGATAAAAATATTATAGCTTAAATAAATGGATGGAAGTTGGAAATGTGAGTTTGTCTCACATGTGAAAAGAATGGAAAAACTAGTTGATAGTTTTTGCCATTTTTTATTGAATTATAATTCTTTTAATTCAAGATTAATTCCAAGAATAACTTCCAAGGTTAATGTCCATTTATGATTGGCAAATGAAACTCCAAAAAGAAATTGATGGCAAGGTTAATTGGTGAGTATGTAAATAATGAGTTTACATAATGGTTGTTATATATGATTCAATGACTTTGAATATATATATAAAACCAAAGTAAAGAAAAAAAAAATGAAAATCAAGTATTGATGTCAAGTTCATGAAAATGAACAAATGATACTTTGAGTGAAATAGATCAAAGTGATGCTTTGAATGAAATAGATCAAAGTAAAATCTAGAATAAGGTGTGCAAGTTAGTAAAGTCACTAGATGATTTAAAACAAGCACAAAGATAATGACATCAAAAGGTTGATTTTGTCAGAAAGTGGATTAATCAAATATGACATGAGTGGTTATGTCATAATGTTGATTAAATCTATCAAAAATATGTTGAACTTGAGAGAAGTTTAGCATATGAGACATTTGGATTTAAAATTTCAAGAAGAACTAATGAATTTGCACTAAGCAAATTAAGATATAATTCTTGGAAATTTGAAAAGGTCACGAGATATGGGTTTAGCGGATACAATCCTTGAAGTGAAAATTTCTAAGAAATCTAATGGATAATTCTTGAGAAATTGAAAAGGATTATTTAGCAATGACTAAACCCCAATTGGCATGAGTCAACATCTATTGAAGAACAGAAGTGACATTGTTTCTCAAGTTGAACACTCGAGAATTATTGAAAGTCTAGTGAGTTGGAACACAAGTAATCCAAAATGTATAGTGAAAGTACTAAGGTACTTGAGATACAATCGAGATTACGGATTACATTACACTAGATATCTATCGATAATTGAAGGATATAGCGATGCTATTTGGATATATGAAATCAAAGACTTAAGGTCTACGAGTGGTTTCGTATTCTTATTAGCGGAAGCGACTATATCATGAAAGAAGTCTTCTAAATAAATAAGTTATAAATAGATTCATAGCGGAATCTAAGTTTATAGCTTAAGATAAATGTGGTGAGAAAGCCGAGAGGCTATGACAATTTATAGAAGATATTTCAAGGGATAAATCTTGTGCTAGCAATTGGTTGTATTACTAGAAGTCAATCGGTGATTGATTGAATACAAAGCACTATGTATAATGGTAGGTCTTGACTTATATGTCAAAGACGTAATACCATTAAGAAACTACTCTCAACTAATTTGACTATGTGAAGTCAAATGAAAAACGGATCCGTTAACCAAATGGTTAGAACCGAGAGTTAGTTATAAATTATGGAGGGGAATGAGACATAAAGCCTCTTAGAGTTGATCACAGCGGAAAACCCAATCTAGATGACTGGAGATCCCAAGAACTAGATTCAAAAGGGACCACCTAACTGTTAAAAGACTCGCGCGTCACTGTGGGGGTCAAATCCCCAAGTCCATTCCTATTAGTGACATCCCGAAGGGACAAGGATAAGCAAAATACTTTTAATGACTCTTACGCGTCGAGAAAGTCGAGCGGGGTAATACGGGTTACCTTCAAGAAGTCACCTATGTGAGAGAGAAGTGGGGCCGCTTCGAGGAGAATTGTGTGAGGCTCAATTCTTAGACCCTCTCGCAGAACCAGGCATTATGTTCAGGGCCATGAACGAACATAGCTATGAGAAATGAAATATGCTAGGACATTACTTGTGTCTAGTATATGATCGGCTACACAAAAAGCATATCGATTCAAGGACATCGCGTCTATCGACTTGCGAGTAGAGTAAATATGCTAGTTCGAACGGAGATTCAATGGGCAATATCCCCACATCTTCGTATGCAAGTTTTTGTCTGCCGGACTTTATCACCAAGCTCGTCCTCAATTTCCTTCATGTGGGGGATTGTTGGAAAAATATGTTGTGTGTGAAGGAAATTGTGTACATTTCCTTGGAAGAATCGTTTGTCGTTGGACAAAGATTATTGTGGGTTTATATTCTACTCCGTGAGAACATGAAAATGATATTTTTATTTGTTCAATTTGAAGATTGGATGATAAAAATATTATAGCTTAAATAAATGGATGGAAGTTGGAAATGTGAGTTTGTCTCACATGTGAAAAGAATGGAAAAACTAGTTGATAGTTATTCCCATTTTATTGAATTATAATTCTTTTAATTCAAGATTAATTCAAAGAATAACTTCTAAGGTTAATGTCCATTTATGATTGGCAAATGAAACTCCAAAAAGAAATTGATGGCAATGTTAATTGTTGAATTAAGATGATCATCAATATATGGATTAATTAGAGAATTAATCATTGGGAGTTTTGAGCTATAAAAGAAATACCCACAACTCTTTGAAAGAAAGAGAAAAAGAGATGAGAAAAAAGAACACACGATTGAGAATTTTTCCTTCAATCTTCTTCCTCCCTCTTGCAATTTGTTCATCTTCTTCCTTTGGCCTCCTAGAACAAAATCAATGGTGATATCGTCCAAGCATATTAGTTCATTTCGCCGGAAGGCTTAAGTGCGAAGTGGTTCCGGTTAATCCGTTTTATCCTGGGAGACTAACGCCCGTGAAAACCTCAAGCACTCGTAGAGAGGAGGACGAATTAGTCTTAAGGAGAGTGTGTTCTCACACGACTCGGATACAAGAGATCAAAGATGGACAAACCCAATGAAGAGATCAAATACGGTTGTATCGTTCCTTTTATGTTTTTTTCATAATTGTTGTATATTGTATTTTCAATGTTGTAATTTGTTTTCCTTTCAATATTTACAAGATATATTCCAACAGTCTTAAATAAGGTTAAAATGATATGCATTATACAAGGTTCTGATTCTACATATTATTCTAAGGTAATTAAAATTAACAGATCACATTTGACTTCAAACCCTTTTTCCTATGTTGTCACTAATGACGATCTGTGTGGTTCCTTGAAGTCCTGAGGTTATATTGTAATTGCCATTTTCAGCAGAAAACGATACTAATATATACATAAATAAATACAAAACATTTTAAATGCCTCATAGGATAGAAACCTTTTTAATACTTCAACCGTGAAAGGAAAATAATGATTTGAATACTGCCCTCTAGGTTGCATCAATGCATTGAAGATAATTAATTCCGTCATCAAGTGATGTAATAGCTTCTATGTACTGTAATTGTTTGTAGATGGGAACATGATATACATATATGTATATATATACTCTATCTACCCAGAGTCAACATATAGTTTTGTCGCAACATCCAAGCGTATTGAATTTCCAGATACCTCCTCGTCTTTCTATACCCGACAAAAGAGTCAGTTAAGCTTTTGTATTCCTAAGTCCTATCATTAAGTTAATGATTATTTGCACAATGATAAAGAGCCACCGTGTTAACGTGGACTCCAGTTACTTGTTAACTCACATAAGTTGGGTAGAAAGGCAATAGAAAATGCAGTTTAATTTGGGAGCTTGGCTAGAATAATTGGTGTGGGTGTTCCTTCTTTTGGTCCCCTTTAGCCCTCTCTCGTTTGCTACATAAAGCAAAACTCTTATCACGCACACCAGATTTCCAATGTCATTGAAGGATTAAAACTCACATTTCGATGGCTAGAGTATGGCTGTTCAGTGCTTTGTTTTTATGTAGGTGACATAGGTTATACAGATCTAAACTGTGTAGTAAATCCAACTTGCTGCTGACCCGGCATGAAAATGAAATTCTAAAAATTGTTAGAGAAGCTACATGTGATTATCCTTATTAAATTTTAAAAATTGTTATAAACACCGTTAGTGATGCCGTTTTTTTATAGTTATCTGTGGTGCATCAACAATTTTTATAGCAATGGCTGTTTAGTGCTTTGATTTTAATAAGTCATGGAATATGTATTTTGGTTTCTAATTGCGTAAAGGTTTGTTTGGTAGAACGGTGCGTTCAAAATGAATTGAAAAAGAATCAGTTTTTTGTTAATTAAGCGTTTCAATGAAGAGTTTTTAAATGGAGTTTTTTTGAAAATCTTAGCCATTTTTAGCCGCTCCAAATAGTAGCGTCAAATTTGAAAAATCTATGTTTTTAAAACCGTACACCAGACAAGCCCTAAATATATTCTTCAATGTATTGAAGTTTCTCCTTACACTATCTAACTCATATTCAACGCCTTAATCTTGTTGGGGTATCAACCCAAGTCCCACATCGGCAATTGAAAGAAGAATTGTCTAATATAAGAAAGAGTCCACCCACTCCATTAGTATGAGGCCTTTTGGGAGATGACCCAAAACCAAATCCGTGCGGGCTGGGTCCAAAGCGGACAATATCATACTAATGTGTTATACTAATGTGGAGTGGTGAGGGTGGTCGCGGTCCCAACAAATCCAATTATTTATTCAAAATTAAAATTAGAAGTAATCTTAACAATTTAAGAAAGTGTAACACTAACAAGACTTCATGAGCATAATTGAAGATTACCCATAATTCCGGTGGTGAAGCGCGCTTGAAAAACGAGCTCGTCGGGCTTCAAATCGTCGGGCATTTCCAAAAGAGTGAAATACTTTGTTTTACAGAGTTGCATCTTCTTCAACCCACAGGCGAAATCGAGTTCGAGAACCAAAATCCAAAATGTGATTTCGATCAGTAGTGAAACCCTAGCATTATCAACTTTTTGCTTTTGTTTTCCGTTAACAAGGAAGGCAAAAGTTATAAGAGTTGCATGTCACCCCAGAGTCAAGACATACGTTGTTTGATTCGTGGTTTCAAGAAGAAGGGGAAGATGACATACAAATGTATCCTCAAGAGGAAAATGATCGGGGAAAATTTACCGTTTGTCTAAAAGATTAGAACGACTTTGGAGGCTTCGGGAACCAGTTTCTGCGATTGATCATGTTACTCCATCAAGTTTAATAACGCGACGGATTACGTTACAGCACTGGCGGGAGGGCCAATGGTAACTATTTAGCTACAAAGAGATGGAGCCCTAACTTTCGGCCATCTTCCGGTGGAGTTCTATGATACTCGACTGCTGGAACGTATAGCTAAGTTAGCTATACGTTATGCTAGGGTTTGTGTGGAGATTGACCTTTCTAAACCTCTTGTCTCAAAGATCAGATTGCAAGGTGAAATTCAAAAGATATCGTATATGAAACAAATCATTTCGTTTGTATTGGATGTGGCTGCTTGGGTCATAAAGTGGATGCTTGTACAGGGATCAATGGAGTGGAGAGAAACCAAAAGGTTTAGACTCACCGCCGGCGGAGACGATTCCGGTGACAAGGTCTCAGATTCCGGATTTGCCGGCAAAAACTATATACACAGCCCGGTAAATACACAGCCCATTTAATTCCATCGCTGCCCTTGCACATCTCGTGTATACTTACACGAGATGAGAGCTTACATCTCGTGTACATATACACGAGATACATCTCGTGTAAGTACACACGAGATGTAAGCTCTCATCTCGTGTATGTATACACGAGATGTAAGCTCTCATATCGTATAAGTATACACGACATAGGCATCTGAGCCTGCTTTTCCACAACCGCAACAGCAAAAGCAACAATAAACATAACTTGGAATGAAATTTGATTCTCAAATAGGACATCTCCACAAAACATCAATAGACCATTACACATATACTATCGCCTAATTGTATACGAAATGAAAGTGTTAACAAGGATAAGCATATAATTCAAACATTCATATAAACTGGATAAATCAAAAACCATTACACATATACTATCCTATATGTAATCTTCTTTGTCTTCTTGCATCGGTATCCTCCTCATAGAGTTGACTGAACTCTGCTATCCTATCTTGGTATGGGAGGAGTAGTTGGCTTGCGGTTGGATCACAGCGGTTCCGATAAAGGTTTGGTGGTGGTGGTATTGGGTAATCATTGACTAACATGCGCAGCTGCAAAAGTAATAACAGTTAAATACAAGACAATGAAATATAATGAATATAAGTAAGACAACTAAATATAACTAATATAGATGAGACAATTAAGTTTCATACCGCTATAAAATGGTTTCCATTGACTTGTCCCACCACAACTGTGTTCACCGGTGGTTGTACTGGTGCAGTCACTGGAAGGCATAACATACCACCGCTAGTCGAGTAAGAAATGAACGCCACATTATATCTCGTGGCAATGATGTGCCCAAGATCTGGGAGCTCCATCCAATAATCACTGGGCGCCGTCCGGCTATAGCAAGCAATCTTACGTAAGAGTTCTCTTACCGATATCCAAGGTAGAACTCTTTCGTAAAGGTCTTGGCGAGCAAGCACCTCATTGTAACATTCTGTGCGCACTTCAGCCCACTTCTCCTCATCTCCGTATATCTGTGCTGCTACGGCTCTATAGCCACAATGTCCATCTGATGCCACATCTATGATGCCTCCAATACGCGGGGTAATGAAAGGCGGAAAAGACTCTACATACGGGAGCTGTATAAACTAGTATAATTGGGCTGTCCATTTCCCTCTCCACGACCCTGACCCTGATCCCGTCCTCGTCCTCGACCTCGACCTCGGCCTCGACCCCGTCCTCTCCCACGACCGGAAGGAGCTACTGGTGGATGAGACGTAGGAGTACTAGCAGGGGTAGATGGTGTGGGTCCTGCAGGTGATTTCCGTTTGCGGGTGGACTCCGAACTCGCTTGGGTTGATGCAATGAATGCACATCTAGACCTGAAATAGGGCAAAGAAAAAAGAGTGAGAAGCATTCATACTGTTGTTTGAAAGTGTTAAAAAAAATTGATGCTGCTGCTGATGTGTCTCGTGTAAGTCCACACGAGGCATATCTCGTGTGGTTTTACACGTGACAAGTCTCGTGTAATACAACACGAGATATGTCTCGTATGGACTTACACGAGACACATCAGCAGCAGTTAAACAGTAGCAGCAACACAACAGCACAACAGCAACAATACAACAGCAAAAAAATTGAGACATAATTGAATGAAGATATATACCCTTTGCCAGTCGAGGATGGTGTAGCGGGGACTCCAAAAAATTTGTTAGTATGCTCCCAATCTGACAGTTCTCTGGAACTTCCGGCCCGGGGTTCATTCGGCTTTGAAATATGATCCGGCTCCATCGTTTTGAATAACTGTCTCCTTACCGGTTCAGGCTCCTTAGATGAAGGGTTGTCTACTTCAATGTCCAACTTCTTCCAAAACTCATGAATCGTGGACAGCTCAATCCGTCCCTGACACTCCTCTATCTGTGCAATCTCATGACTACATGGAAGTCCATGTGTCCGCCTGTAGTAACACCCGCAGGCAGCCTCAGTGATTACATAACCCCCATTATGACGCTGCTTGATTTTCTGAATTCGATCATGCTCTTGTCTGATAATGCGAAAGGCTACCGTTGACACTCTAGTGAATATGTTGCGATATAGATTGCGGGTCCTCAAATCAATTGGATATCTGGTCCTTGATCTATTCATACCCTGTTTGATAGTTTTTAGCTGGATATCTATGATTTTATGAGCCTTTTTAAACAGTGTGTCAAAAGTAGAAGAAGCACTCCCCAATGCCTTCTTCAACCTGTTATGCTCACCCTCAGTCCTGTTTGTGGTATGGGTCCCGAAGTGTGTTAACACATCCGTGTGCATGGACAGAATATTCTGAGAGTACAAATTAAGCCATGTCTCGCGGAGGTAATCCAATAGTGCAGGATAAGATCTGAAACGGTCACGAAGCTCTGCCCAACGTAAGTCCCATTCGTCGGGGTTAGGGGCTGAGATTGCATAATTGAACTTCCTCATGAATGATTCTGCGAAGTCCTCGCTACCTGTATGCTCCAACCCTTTCCTTCTAACATTCATTTCGATATGCCTCCGACACAAGAAGTGTGCGGTGTTTTTCATTAGTATCACTTTCCTCAAAATCCAATTGAAGTGTGACTCATTAGTATCACTTTCCGGAAAATGACGACATTATTAGGGTTTTTAGGGTTTAAGGAAAATGTCCCGATGTTGTGAAAATGGTATACGACCACCTAGTTTATTTTTTTTTATTTTTTTCTAGGCTCTAAATGACATTTTAAGACATTTCCATTAGTATGACATTGGTCAAATTCTAAACGGAAATTGAGTTAGAAATTTGTGACATTATTAGGGTTTTTAGGGTTTTAAGGAAAATGTCCCGATGTTGTGAAAATGGTATACGACCACCTAGTTTATTTTTTTTTATTTTTTTCTAGGCTCTAAATGACATTTTAAGACATTTCCATTAGTATGACATTGGTCAAATTCTAAACGGAAATTGAGTTAGAAATTTGTGACATTATTAGGGTTTTTAGGGTTTACACGAGATGACATCTCGTGTAACACCACTCGAGATGCATCTCGAGTGGGTTTATACGAGACTTGTTTCGTGTAAACACACACGAGATGAATCTCGTGTAAACCCACACGAGACACATCTCGTGTGGGTTTACACGAGATACATCAGTAGTCTCAACACCAGCAACAACACAACAGCAACAACACAACAGCAACACATCATGTCCTCGGGGGGGAGGGGGGTTTTACGAAACACTAGAATAAACTATTGAATCGGGGGGGAGGGGGGTTTTACGAAACACTAGAATAAACTATTGAATCGGGAGGGGGATTTAAAACGATAACTAAAATAAAAATACCATCATATTAACAAACTAGTAGAGGTGTCAATAAAAACTAGAATAAAATGTGTCCATTACAATACAATGAAAAGCAAAAATAAAATAAAATCCTAAGGCTGCGGTGGAAGTCCTAAAATCTCACCGGCCCGTCTAAGACCAACTAGCCAGTGCTCGGGGGCACTGGGATCCGACAAAAATGGAAGTATGATAGCTCGCAACTCCGCAATCCCTGCGACAGAAGGCTGCGGTGGAACATCAGGTGGGGGAGGTGGAATGTCACCGGGTGGATCGTGTATCAGATTAGCTATCCGAACATGACTCCTAGCCCTAAACCAAGACATATAATCTGGAGTCACGAATGGAACAGCCACGGGATGATCTCCAGTAAATAGTGGCCCCCAACGGACATCGGCCCTAAACTCCGCCATGCCAAAAGCCACCATCTCCTGCCAAACCTGATCTCCGTCACCGTAACGCTTCTGGTACCCCTCCTGGCCCTTTGCCAAAACGCATAACTCGGTCACCATGGGGGGCAGTCTGGGGATCCTCTGCTGGTACCCGAACTGCCTAGTCACACGATCAGGCATATACGCCTCTGTGATGTCACAAAAGCGTATAACACCCCTGTAGTATGAAACAGGCAGTATCGCGTCCGACCCGGTCCCATAAGGAGTCCAAATAACCTGTGAGTAGACATTGTTAGGCAAAGTCAACAGAATATCGGAAGGAACGACACAAAAACGTATAATAGTTTAATATGAATAACTCACACTGTCAGCCCCCATCCTGTCAAGAATGCGGCGATACTGCACAAGATGATCGAACGTCCTCCCAGCCGAATCATCACGAGACCATCTACGGGCTCTCGGCTGCCCCTGCTGCCAATGGGGGTCAGTAACTCGCCGAAAACACGGAAAGTACTCGTATATCCAGGCCTGAGATGTATGTAAAAAAGTATTAAATACTACTCAAATGCAACATTTAATAACAGGAGGGGAGTAGACAGTAAAAAGATAGTGAATAGAGTAAGATGTACCTCTAGGAGAGCCGCACAACCGCCCATCTGCTTGCATCCGGATCTGGACGCCTTCCCCAACTCTCGGTACATATATGCCAAAGTGGCTGATCCCCAGGAAAGAGTGGGGAGGCTGGCTAGATCCATGCACAGGGGCAGGTAGGCTGCGGGCACCTTATCCCCGCTCTTGTCCACGAACATCGTGCAACCCAATAGGTGCAGGATATACGCGGACGCACGATGGGCATCTGTCATGCCGCCTCTACGCTGAGTAAATAGACGCCTGACATCCCTCAATAAATAACCAGTGCCGCTCAACTGGAGGTGTCTAGAGATGCCAGATACGTCAGGCGCTGGATCCGTATAGCGAACAACTCCACCATCAATCCTGATACCTGTAAATTGAAGATGCAATAACACATTTTAGTATAAGAGATGAATGTAGACAGTTCATATAATATATGTAGACAGTTATATAATTGTGAATGGAGTATCGAAGCGATGTTATAAAAACATACCCAGGATATGAAAACTGTCATGTAAAGTAATCGTCATCTCCCCCCACGGCATGTGGAACGAGTTAGTCTCAGGAGACCACCGTTCCAAAAATGCCGTTAGGAGGGCATGGTTAGGCCTATGAATGACGGAATCATGCAGATGCTGGAGGCCAGATGCATCTACGAGGGCCAGCCAGGCTCTATCAGCAACCGGCTGCTCATCACGCTTGAACCTGTTCATTCGAAACAAAAAATATTATCAGTACTCAAGAAAAGCAGCATAGGATGATAATTAATGGAATATTTAGAGTGTGTGGTATAAATAACTTCAATATTTAAAACATTTCACATTAATGCTATGCTTACTGTGCAAGATGCGTGAGTCTCGTATGGAAAGTCACCAATCCCTCAGTAGTAGAGTCACCCCAAATCTGTCTGGCTCGGTGGTCACCGAACCCGTACATCAGTGAAACATCCTCTGGCCCACCACCGGGGTCCCTCTGAAGCTGCCATGATGGTGGCGCATCCTGACCCCGCCTCCTCCCGTGTCTCAGAGGTCTAGGCGGCTCTACTACATCATCATCCTCATCATCCTCCTCCTCTTGCACCCCCACCTCCACCTCCTCCTCCCCCTCCTCCTCCTCATCATCATCCTGCCCCCCCCCCTCCTGCCCCTCCCCATCCTCCTCCCCATCATCACTATCACTCTCCTCCTCCCCATCATCACTATCACCCTCCTCCTCCCCATCATCACTATCCTCCTCCTCCTCCTCACTATCCCCATCGACCGCCGCCTCCTCCTCCTGAACATCATCAGCTGCTGCCGCCTCCTCCTCCCTCTCCTCCTGCTCATCATCAGCTGTGGCATCCTCGTCATTCCGAGCCTTGCTCCGGTTTTCTCCTCTCTCCAAACGCTCTTCAGCCTTCCTCTTTCTAGCTGAAACGGTCATAGGATCACGTGCCTACAAAAAACACAAATAGGAGAAAATACATTAGCGACAGTCACAGTAGATTAAATAAATGAACACAATGCTGACTGATGAACAATGCTGATATTCAGAAGGATCACATCTCGTGTAACACCACTCGAGATGCATCTCGAGTGGGTTTACACGAGATGACATCTCGTGTAACACCACTCGAGATGCATCTCGAGTGGGTTTATACGAGACTTGTCTCGTGTAAACACACCCGAGATGCATCTCGAGTGGTGTTACACGAGACACACCAATTTCAATTTTACATTTTTCAAATTATGTTTAATTGGGAATATAGAAATGTAAAATAAGGTTAAAAATTGCTTACCTTTTTCACAGGCGCTGTAGACGAGCTAGTCCCGGCGGCGATGTGGGCGGCGGTTGTGGCGGCGGCGGTCCCCGGCGGCGGTCTTGGGTATTTTAAGTTTCACCATTTCAATTTCGAAAGTTTTTTTTTTTTACTGTGAGAGAGAAGAACAGAGCGAGAGAAAGAACGACGGCGACGGTGAGCGACGACGGTGAGAGAGACGTTAGAGAGAGACTGTTCGTTTCTTTCGTTGTTTCAAACCGAGAGAGAGAGAGGGGGGGTTAGGGAGCGAACATGAGGGAGAGTGAAATTGAAAAAAAAAATAAAAAAATATATATATGGGTACTTTGGTAATTTAATGGGGCTGTGGAAATAAGGGGCTGTGTATATAAATATATCCGGATTTGCCTGGCACATCTGGAAACTTGGGTCATAGCAATCCCAAATTCACACGCAACATAAGGTGAAGGCCAATCAGGAATTTATGAGTGTGAAACCTAGTACAGAACCTCAGTTGGACCGGGTTCAGAGAAACCAACTTGGACCGGTTGATCCCCCTGCCAAAACCCTTATTTTTGACGCGTGTCCTCAGCAACCAACTTCACCGCTTCGTAATCCCCATAAATTACAGCATCCGCCGGAAAGTAATGATGACATGCACGCGGTAATTATCCAAGCTGCATCATTCGAACTTACAAACAGAGAGAGATGAAACAATACCAACGGAAGAAGTACATGTAACAAAAGATTATCAACCCTCTTCCAAGGGACTAACTGGCAATGATGAGGGCCTTGACATTCGAAGCCGAAGCCAGCAAGCGATTCAAAACACAGGTTCCAAACCTTTTCCTGGAGTTGTCTCTAGCACTCCCAGAAACATTACAACAACACCAGGAGATGAATTTGTTTTCACAGCCGCGACCTCAGACCCAACCAGTGGTAATCGAAAATCCATTACCTAAAACTAGGGTTACCTTGCCAAGGTAATCAAAATCTCAAGACAGGGCTAATGAATTTTCAATTTCCCCACTTTTACCAGAAAGTCCACCTCTAATTTTTCACAATGGAACAAACAAAAACTCTACTGACACAAGTGCGAAAAGAGGAGGACATCGTGGGGCAGTTCAGTCCAAGGTTTCGGATAGATTTTACCCTGGGCAGAAGCGACAATCGGGTTGTGAACAACAATATCACTCCAAGAGACAAAGAGCTGCAAGGGCTGCTCATCAATGATTTTACGTCCTGGGTTTTTCCTCCATCTTTTATTATGAAGATTGTTTCATGGAATTTTAATGGCACTCATAGGGGGACGTTTACGAAGGAAGTTTTGGATTTATTGCACCTCTCTAATCCTCATATTTTGGTCCTCTTAGACACACATACCGACTCTGTTACTGCTCTTGAGTTCATTAACAAGCTGCCTTTTGATAGGTGGGAAGTGTTCTAAAAATCGGGTAGGCGGCCGCCTAGGCGTTAGGCGGCCCCCAGGCGCCGCGATTTTCCATTAGACGGCCAATCTAGGCGTTAGGCGGTCTAGGCGGTCCTAGGCGGGTCTAGGCGGTCTAGGCGGATCAGGCGGCTCTAGGCGGGCCTAGCACATGGGTTGGGCCTCATTAGTTTAGTGTGGGAGGATAATTTATTTGGGTTTGACTAAATATGTATGAATGGGCTTGGGCTAATGTGTGTAAGCTTTCACTTTTAAAACATTTAAAAATACTTTTTATAGTTATGATTTATTTTTTAGTTAAAATAAATTATTAAATTTTGATAAATAATAGAAATAATTGACAATATTTTTAGGATATATAAATATATACTCCCTCCGTCCCGTTTCAAATTACAAATACTAGATTGGCACGGGGATTAAGGGAAAAAGTGAAAAAGGTGATGTGTTGTGAGTGTTGATAGTTGAGTGGGAGAGAGAAAGTGGGGTAGAGAATAGTGAGTGGGTTAGTGGATGTGAGTGTGCAAGTGGGTTAAAACTTGCCATTTTTGGATTTTGCAATTTTAGTTGGGACACCCTTTTTGGCAACTTTTGCAATTTGAAATGGGACGGAGGGAGTATATATATATATATATTAATTAAAAAAACAAAAAATGCACTAAATGCTCGGCCCCGCCTAGTCCCCGCCTAGGCCTCTAGGCGTTAGGCCCAGCTCCGCCGCCTAGCGATTTTTAGAACACTGGCTATTGCTCAAGCTACTGGAAATTCAGGGGGTATCTTGGTGTTGTGGAAAGATGCAACGGTTTCCATGCATGGGGCCAGTGTGGAGGAGTGGCTTGTCCATTTGAAGGTGGCTCTAAAACCGCAGCAGTCTCCGTTCTTATTCTCGGCCATTTATAATGCCCCTCAACCTTCCCGACAAATTGAGGTATGGAATTCTCTCTTAAATTTTATTGTGTCAGTTGAGTTACCTTGGATAGTGGGGGTGATTTTAATGCGATGCTTTCTCCTGGGGAAAAAAATAGGGGGAGGGGACTTTAACTGGAATCAAAACAATAAATTTAAAGATTGTATAAGTGCTGCCGGGTTGACAGATTTAGGGTTCTCTGGAAATATTTTTACGTGGGTTAGACGAATAGGAGGGTTGGTAGTTTTAAGGGAGCGGTTAGATAGGTTTTGTGCCAACTCGAATTGGTTTAATAAATATCCTCTCGTCTGAGTCAAACACCTTCCGTTTTCCAGTTCGGATCACCGTCCAATAGAAGTGGAATTTCATCATTTTGTTATCAGCCGCTCTCCTAGGTTTATTTTTGATTCTGTGTGTGAGGCTCACCCGTCTTTTTCTGAGCTTGTGAGAAAGCAGTGGACTTTTTCTAAAGTCTTGTTAAGTCCTACTCTTTTAGCAGGTAGGTTGTATAGCTTGTCTCGGTCTATTTCATCTTGGAAAAAAACTCATGTTGTTAGTTGGGCGAATTTAATTCATTCTCTTCAAAGTTCGTTAGAGAATACTCAAACTCTTTTACTTCAACGTCCTTCTCAAGCTCTTCTAATGGATGAAGCTCGTCTTATTAAGGATATCGAGTCTGCCCGTTTAAATGAGCTTCAATATTGGAAGTTGCGTAGTCGTGCTTCTTGGTTACAACATGGGGATGCAGTACCAAAGAATTTCATGCTTTTGTTCAAGGGCGTAGGAGAAGTAATCGTATTCATACTATTTTGGCCGAAAATAAGGGTTGGTTGTTCGAATATAAAGATATTAGTGGTGAATTTTCTGCTTATTATGAGGACATATTCAAATCCTCCAACTAATTTTGAGTTACCAACGGTAAATCGGATTTCTGATGATGATAGAGAGAATCTTATGCGCCTAATTTCAAATTTGGAAATTATGAAAGTTCTTTTTCGTATGCCTCCTGACAAGTCCCCGGGTCCTGATGGGTTTACTGCTAAATTTTTCCAAACCCATTGGCAAATTCTTGGTCCTTCTATTAGTCTTTTAATAAGATCCTTCTTTTATTCGCCTTTGGCTTTGGGGAAGCTAAATGAAACATTGTTAGTGTTCATGCCTAAGAAGGATAATCCTTCAAGAGTGGAGCATTTTCGTCCAATCAGTCTGTGTAATATTATTTACAAGGTAATAAGTGGTATTATGGTGGCGAGAATGCGACCTTTTTTAGGTTTTTAGGTAAGTTAATTTCTCCGTTTCAAAATGCCTTTGTTCCTAAGAGGAGTATTCAAGATAATATTCTTATTACACATGACTTACTTCATTCCATGCATAAGCATAAATCTAAAGTAGGCGATGTGGCTCTTAAGTTGGATTTATCTAAAGAATATGATCGTCTTGAATGGTCGTTCATACAAAGAGTTCTTGTTCATTATGGGTTTCCAATGCACTGGATAAAATGTGTGATGAGTTGCATATCTTCTGTTTCATTTCGTTCGGTTATAAATGGGCAAGTAGGTGAGTTATTTCATCCGTCGCGGGGTATTCGTCAAGGAGACCCTTTATCCCCGTATATTTTTATTCTTGCTCTGGACTTGTTCCTTAAGCCATTATGGACAAAGTTAATTCTAGGAAAATCAAATCTCTTCAATCTAGTCGTCTTGGATCTCTTATTCCATGTTTGGCTTTTGCAGACGACTGTTTTATTTTCCTTAAAAATGATATTCGCACCATTACATCCTTCATGACTCTTCTGAATGAGTTTTGTTCAAATTCAGGTCAGTTGTTAAATAAGGAAAAATCTTCTATTCTTTTCTCTCCAGGGGTTTCTGCTCAATCTAAAGTATCTACGTTGCGATTGCTCAATTTTCGTAGTATTCTGCATGGGGAAAAATATCTGGGTGTTCCTCTTCCTAATGGTAGGGTTTCGAAAAGTTTCTCTTCGGCAAACTTTTCTTGATAGAGTGTCATTATGGCAAAATAAATTGTTATCAAAAGCAGGGAGGGTAACTTTGATTAAGGATACATTGTTGGCATATCCTGTATACTCTATGTCAGTGTTGTCAATTCCACGAACTTCAATCAAAAAACTCACTTCTATTATTAGAGCTTTCTATTAGAAGGGCTCTCATCTGAGTAGAGGCGGAAAATTGGTTTCGTGGGATTTAATTGAACAATCGGAGGCGAGTGGGGGTTTAGGAATCAAGAATCTAGGACACATTAATAATGCTTTTCAGCTAAAGATTTTATGGAGACTTTTGAATGAACCTAACTCTGTTTGGGCTATTATGCTTAAAGCAAAATATTTTCCAAACTCGACTCTTGTAGATGTAGTTAGATCGCAGGAGGCCTCTTGGGCTTGGAAGCAACTGGTTAGTCTTATTCCTACTTTTAAATTGGGTTTATCTAAGTTGGTAGGAAATGGTTTGAATACATGTTTTTGGACGGATAAGTGGTGCATGAATAATTCCTTGGAGCAGGTTCTTAAGAGACCTATCCCTCAAAGTTGGAGACTTCACACGGTTCATCATTATAGAATTTCAAATGGATGGAAACTGGATTTGCTAAATCATTTTCTTCATCCAAGTCAATTACAACAAATCAAAGCATATCCGTTTCCTTGTTTTGATATGCCAGACTCGTATTTGCGGGCTCCAAGCAAGGGGGATTATTTCTCTATTCAGAAAACTTATGAATGGTTAGCAAGTTTAAACAAAACACTAAGTAAGCAACCATACATTCCATGGCATCTACTTTGGAGTCTTCCTTGTCGTCGCCGTTTAAAACATTTTATTTGGCAGGTGAGTCAAGATGCTCTTCCAACTACATTTAATTTAAAGAGGCGACGAATCTTGATATCTTCAGAATGTCCTCTTTGTCATCAAGAGGAGGAGTCCTTAATGCACTTAGTAAATGATTGTCTTTTCTTTGCTGCAGTTCGATGGTATGGTTATCTTCCCCATCTTTCATCAGCTAATCTCTTTGTCCATATCCTGATGCATACATATTACAAGATGAAAAACTGGTCTGGACTTTTTGCAATACTAAATGCATATTGGTTGGTTTGGAAGATGAGAAACAAATTTGTATTTAATTCGGAACCTATTACTGTGTTTAATTTTCAGAGGTTACTTACTCAAATGAATGTTGAACATGAGCAGTTCTTTCATGTCAATAGGCTAAAATATCCGTCAAAAGTTTTAGTTCCAATCAAATGGTGTCCGTCTCAATTTACTGAATTTAAGCTCAACATAGATGGCGCTGCGAAAGGAAATCCTGGGAGTGTTGGAATAGGAGGAATTATTAGGAACAAGTTAGGTAAGTGCATTTTGGGATTTAGTCAGTCTATAGGGGATACTTCTAACATGATTGCTGAAGCATGGGCTTTTCGACAGGGTCTTCAGTATGCTAAGTCACTTGCTATTAATATAACTAGCAGTACGCCCGTGCGATGCACGGCGTGATCAGGTTTTTTTATTTAATATTTTTATAGAAAAATTGTAACTAACCGAATAAATTTTTATACGCACAAATGAATACTATGAGTGAAGTAAATTTTTAACACATAAATGAATATGAGTAATTTTGTTTCTATATAGTAGTGTTCAAATCAAATAAAACAATATTTAAATATAATTTTACAGAGTTCACAATTTCACATACCACCCTTCCTCTTACTTAAATTTGAAATGGGCATTCCTTTCAGAGTGAAAAAATTAACATTTTTTTAATAAAGTATATATTTGTGAAACGATTACTACATTTATCTAATTAATCTTACCTACTTTTAATTAAAGATCTCAATTATTAAGTTTATTATGCCCTGAAAAAAGATAATTTAGGCATACAATGTCATGTATATTTCTAGGAAAACACAAATAAATTTGTATATGTTTAATATAATAACAACAAAATATAATACAATTTTATAAAATAAATTTCTAATACTAAAGTTAATTGCTTCATAAAGGATAAAAGGCATAATAAAAATATTAGTCTTGTCATAGTTCCCAAAAATACTTTTTTTTTATTTTCTATTTTCTACGAATTGTATAAAGTAAGCTAAAATATGTACAAAAAACTTCACAATTCCCATTGTTCTCCCATACTTTTGAGAGTTGGTTAAAAAAAATCGAAACAATTGCTATATTAGCCACATTATTTGGCTATGGCTTCTCCATAGCAAACAAATGTTAATTATTTTGGGCTCATGCCACATATTAAAATTCAAAATTAATAAATATAAGTGCTTTTCTCAATATTTGTTATGAGTGTCCATTTTGATTATAACTTTGTCCCTAAATGTTTTTTTTCGATTTTTTTTTACCGGTCTCTTTATAAATGCAAAAGGAAGTGTTTACAAATACTATTATAAGATTATATATGAAACTTTACCATCAAATTGTATAAAAAGTTATGTCTCTTAAAATAAAATTTGGACACTCATTTAGGGACGGAGGGAGTAGTTTCTATGTCTTCCTCCCTTTTCTATAGCCCTAAAGTATGCCTGCCACATTACAATTCAAAATAAGCTAATTTCTATCTTGGGTAAATATAAAGTCACAAAAAACTCACAAAATTTTGCTCACAAAATGAGGTGTCATGATTTTTATTGGTGTTTTTAATTAAAGTGTGTCATGTCCACAATCGATAAACCTAATAAAATATCACCACCTCATTTTATATCCATTATTTTGTAAACTTTTTTTATACCCCTAACCCTAACATTGCCCATCTATCTCTTCATCCCTTTTCTATAGCCCTAAAGTACGCCTTGCCACCTTACAACTTTTTCTAATATATTTGTATTTTATTTCTTAATTCATAAAACATTTTGAACCATTTTATATAGACACAAAAAATCTAATGTTTCAAGAAGTAAGTAATTTATAAATGAATATACCGTTTTTTTTATAAAAAAAAAGAAGAAAGTAATGTACCACATTTCAAAGTAAACACAACTATCTACAAAACAGAGTTTGGATATTGCTTTTCATTTTTCTGTAAAAGAATACTTAACATATTATTTGAAAATCAAAATATTTAAGGGATAATCTAATTATTCTTTTGTAATGGCTCTTCACTTAAGAAAGAGATAATCCTCTCTTTTTTCCTTCTTTTTCGAAGCAAAGATAATCCTCTAATAAGAACACCAAAATTTTACTTATTTCCAAAATGAATACTCCCTCGGTTTCATGTCACTTGAGACTTTTTTTTTTTTTTCGTCCGTTCCACGTGATTTGAGACTGCCCAAAATGGTAAAGAATCTTTACTATTCTTCACACTCATTTTCTCTCCTACTTTACTTTTACACTCACAACACCAATCAACTTACTATTCCTCTCACTCACTCTCTCTCCTATTTAATTTTTCATACTCACAAACACATTCTCCCACTATTTCTCTCTTACTTTTACTTAATTTGTGTGCCAAAATATTTGGTCTCAAGTCACAGAGGGAGTATTTGAGAAAGAGTTACTCCCTCCATCTTAAAATTATTATTTTATTTTTCCTCTTTTATTTATTTCAAAAAATTAGACTCACTTTCAAAGTGAAACTTCAAAACCAATTTTTTAAAATTTATGATATTATTTTGAATTTTAAAATATCAGACAAAATTATTATTTTGAGATAGAGAATAATTTTAAGAGCATGTTTCAAAATTAAACCTTTTGGTTGTCCCACGCAACTCCTTTTCCTTCCAACCCATATTTCCGGTCAAAGTCTTTTTTATGTTTCTATCTTGAAGGTTCCTTTTTTTTTTTTTTTAATGGAAGTACTACAATTTAAGAAATGAAATAAAAGAATCAAAGTACAATCTTAATATCAAGAAATATCAAAGATAAAATGAATATGCCCAATTCATTCCATATTTCCATAGTATGATCAAATTATTTAATTGCTTACAAAATTGTAGTAATATTTGAAATTTATACAAAGAAAATCTTATTTTTTGAATGGATTAAAAAAAGTTTTCCAATCATCTAACATAATCGCCCCTAAAATCTTTGAGCTCAAACATCTAATTATCTCTACATTTTTTGGAAAGTTCAATTTCCTTTTGTTTTAAATAACAAAAAGTTCAATTTTTAAAATAGAAAAAAATATTTTCCAATGACAACTTACTATCTCTCCAACATAGTCGCCTAATTTTACCCCATTATCCTCCATATCTCTTTCCACTCCTTCATTTAACAATTAAAATTAATTTTTTTATTTTGAATAATTATTTAACCTGAAATACATTACTCGTACTTTCATGAGACATAATTGCTAGTATGTTCTACAATTTTATTTTTGAAATCATCATGCCTCCCAATTTAAAAATATAATGTGAGGGAATACGAACATTTTAAAGATCTTTGCAAGATAGGTGTATGGGAAATATAAGTAACTTTTTCAACAGGAGAGAGAAATGGTAAACCTCGGGAGTATTTCTAAAATACCTCCATCATCTATTCCCAAGAAGACAGTGCTAGTCTTGCGCCAATACAGCACTAAAAATTGAAAATTCAACTCCTCTTCTATCTCTGTTCAACAACTCCCAAAACTCATAGACTCCACCGAATCATCGATTTCCCTCACGTCTCCGTCAACTCCTCTTGCTAGCTGCTCCTTCTTTGCCTCTTATGGTCTCGTCTATGCATCATCCGACATCGGCTCCACTAACTTGAAACTTTTTCCCTTGCCCGGCGTCCCTACGCCTTGTCTAAACTCGTCTCGACACCACCTCTTGTTTTGCAAACCGGATCTGGGAGAAACAATTATATTTGGTATTTGGGATCAGAATTGGTATGTTTTTGGAAGCCAGATCTGATTTATTTATTTTTTTACTTTGCACCGATTGGTTTTGATGGTTGTGATGCGGTAAAATGTGGTGTTTGTGTTTGGTTGATGTCAGATTCACACACTTGAAGCAGCAGTTACCGCCGCCTCCACTGTAGCCTCCACCATGGCCACCGCCTCCACCGTATCCTCCACCACCGCCTCCGCTGAGCCGAAAACAGGAGCAACATCATGTGCAATCATATCAACAGCTTTGGTCCGGCTATCGGATCCTTGCTCAGCCATGTACTCGACAGCTTCACCGTCACCGAGGTTCCGGAAGCCATTAGTCTTGATCGACGACTGGTGAACAAACAGATCATCACCGCCATCATCGGAGTGCCCTTGGTGTCATCGAACCACTTCACCGTTGCCTTGATTCTGCCGCCTTCTTCCGCCGTTTGAGAGATATCAGAAACCCTAAAATTTTGATATGAGATAATAACCTACTCTCTCTAAAAGAAATCTTGATTCCTTCATCGTATAGATTTCAAAATTCAAATTTGACAGCTTTTTTTTCTTGGAGAGGAATTTTACAGCTGTTAACAATGAACGGTGAAAGAAAGTTCCATGTATTCTCGTCAGTCCAGTCACATTTAATTCTTTTGTTTCTCGTATAGAATTGGTCACCTTTTTCGAAATAATTACACTTTATGCCATCACAAATTGGGCGCCATTCTCGCACTTCTGTTATTATATACTAGTATTTATAGATTATAGATTCATGTTGAAACTGACGCTCTTGTGTTATTTAATGTGTTATGTAGAGGCCAAAAACCATCGGCAGGGTCCGTAAATTTGCTAACTGATTGCAGGAAGTTAATGGACTCTTTTGAACATCTCTGGTGCTCTTTTGTGTATAGAGAAGCAAATGGAGTGGCAAATGTTTTAGCCAAAAATGCAGCACAGTCAGACAACATCAATGAATGTTTTGTGACTCCTCCGTTGTATTTATATCTGTGTTTAGTTAAGGACTTGAAGGGTGATACTTCCATCAGGGAGTTAGTAGTGTATAATGCTCAAACTATGTTTGTAAAATAACTACTTTTATGTTTATGTAATTAAGTGTGGTTTGCAAAAAAAAAAAAAAAAACACTTTTGCAGGTGGAGATTTTGG